>JASDQU010737848.1:129640-167216 GCA_032191745.1 Picea mariana
TTAGGCGACTGTTATGTCATATGATGTTTCAGATAACACCCGTTGACAAGGGCATCGAGGATTTCACCGTCTATATTTTCCAGTAGGAAAGAATTTTTTCCCTCCAGAGCCGAGACTCTGAATGGCCCATACCAGAGGTGGTCAAATTTACCATGTTTTGTTGCTTCTTACCTTCTTGCATCCCACCTTAATACTAAATCACCTGGGAGGAAATCTCTGTCCTTTGCTCTGCAGTCGAATAATGCCTTCATGTCATCTTGGTACTTCTGCAACTTTTCATCTACTTCGACCCTATGCTGTTGAACCTCAATCAGTTGATTTATCCTCCTGGTGACATGATTGGGTTCTTCATTTTGATCTTGCCATAACTTCATCACTGGAAGCACTAGGTTTATAGGCAACACAACATCTGTCTCATATACCATCTGAAAATATGAAATTCCGATAGACCTTTTTGTGCTTATGCGATTCGCCCATAATGCGTATTTTAAGTGCACATGCCAAGACCTTTTGTTTTCATCTAATACTTTCTTGATTATATTTACCAGGCTCTTGTTAGATGACTCGGCCAATCCATTTCCTTGGGGGTAATATGCTGTGGAATGGCCAAGAACGATGTTATACTTTTGAAAGAAGCTGATCATAGCCATAGATTTAAAGGCTTGGGAATTGTATGTAAATATCTTTCGGGGGCAACCAAATCTAGACAAAATGTTGTCTTCTAAGAAGTCGATTACCACCGAGTCTATTACCCTTTTGGTTGGAATGGCTTCCACCCATTTAGTAAAATAATCTGTTGCCGTTAAGATCCACTTGTGTTGAGCACTAGAATGGGGATTAATCTCTCTTATGAAGTCTAGACCCCATTGTTGAAATGGGGCTTCAGCTTTGACTGGGACTAAAGGCAGTGTCGAGAGCTTCTGTTTACCTGCAAATAGTTGACAAGGGTTGCAGGCTCGGACTTTGGCATTAACATTCGAGAAAATTTTTGGCCAGTAGTACCCAGCCCTCATAATTTTGTAAGTTGTATCTCTCCAAGCGTGATGCCCCCCACAGACTCCCTCATGAAATTCGTCTATAACCCGTTGAGTTTCCAATTTGACTAAACAAACTAACAGGAAACCGAGTGGATCTTTCCAATATAGCTGACTTTAGGTGATACAATATTTAACCGCATGAAGTTTTAAAGTCCTGGATTTTGATGGCGATAGCTCATTTGGGCATTTTAAAGTTAGCAGGTATGATACTATGTCTCTGTACCAGCCTGATGATATGAACTTCTCTTCGATCTTGTTTGGGCCTGTCTGCTCATTCAACTCGTTTAGGTTCATGTCTTTGTCGCCTTCTTGCAGGCAATTGATACCTAGGGATCTGAAATTCAAATCAACTAAGAGTTTGGCTAGGCCTTGTCCTTTTATCAATTTGGTCGGTTTGATTTCCAGATCAAATTCTTGGATTTTGGCGAGCCATCGCCCTCTTTTTCCATCGTTGTCTGGTTGTACCAAAATATCTTTCACAGAACTGGTAGGTACGTATGCAATTAACATATGTTCTGAATGCCTTTAATGCTTTTACCATGGCGTACGCTTGTTTTTCTATGATATCATACTTCAGTTCTGTGTCTCTAAGGCTCTTCCTGAAAAAAGCAATCGGTTGTTCGAAACCTTCTTCGTTCTTTTTTAGGAGCACCGCGGCAATAGTGTGTTCGGAGGCAAATGAGAAAATAAGAAAATCTTTTAGATAGTCGGGGCTTGCTAACACAGGTGCCTCGCTTATGTCCTTCTTAATACGTGTGAACAATTCTTTGGCCTCGGTTGTCCATTTTACTTTGCTGTCCTTTTTCAACATACCTGTGATCAGTTTTACAATCTCATCGAAATTCGGGATAAATATTCGTAAAAAATTTATTCTTCCTAAGAAAGATTGAATTTCTTTTACATTTCTGGGAATATTTATAGTATCTATCGCTTCAATCCTCTTAGGATCAATCCTGATTCCATCCCTAGATACGATATGACCCAAAATCTTACCTTCCCGCATGGAAAAATGTGATTTCTTTGAATTTAAAGATAGACCAAACCTGCGGCATTTTTTGAATGTCTGTTTAAGATGTATCAAGTGTTCTTCGTCGGTTTTAGAGAAAACCGTCAAATTGTCAAGATAAATGACTACGAACTTATCCATTTCATCGATGAAAGAGATGTCCATAGCATGCTGGAATGTGGCCCCTGCATTCATCAAACCAAAAGGCATTTTATCATACATGAACGTACCCCAAGGTGTGGTGAAAGCGGTTTTTTCTCTATCTTGTTCATTCATGGCGATTTGATTATAACCAGAGAACCCGTCAATCATAGACTTTTGGTTGGCTCCAACTACCTTTTCTAGCACATGGTCCATTTTGGGCAGTGGATAGTTGTCCTTGAGAGACGACTTATTCAGATTTTTGAAATCCACACACAGTCTGATTTCCCCATTCTTTTTTTTGACCAGGACCAGGTTTGCTACCTAGTCTGAATATCTCAGAGGTACTATTATTTTCGCGTCTAAAAGTTTCTTAACTGCTTTTTCAATCACAGGTAACAAAATGGGGTTGATCTGTCTAAGATTTTGCCTAAATGGTTTGACCCCAAGCTTTCGAGGTATCTTGTGATCAATTACAGAAGTGTCGTATGTCCTTAACTCATCATAAGACCAGGTGAAGACATCCTTATACTGTCTGAGTAGGTCTTTATACTTAATTTTTATTTCGGGAGGGAGGAATTTGGATATTTTTACCATCCTGGATTCTTCTTTGGTTCCTATATCACAGTCCTCCACTTCTTCTGGTTGGGGTTGTAAGGCAGATTTTAGAGGTATGTCGTTTTGATCAAAAAGACTTTCTAGAGGAATCAATCCTTTCGGAATCTGATTGTTTTTAAGGACTAGCATGCGATGATCTGCGATTTTGTCTTGGAAATATTTAGGATCCTCCCCTTCTTGCATGATCCATATCGGGTCATTTTGATTTTCTTGGTCTGCATGAGTTTTGGAAAATTCACCTACTGCTTCAAGAAACTTCTTAATTTGTTCGTCATCCTCAAAAACCTGCCAGTGCTGGATATTGTCTGGTATAGATGGTCTGTGTCTGATCTCTATGTGATACTTCAATTTGAAAGTCATGGGAGGAGTGAAGGTTGAAGCTGCTTTAGCTAATGCATCAGCATGTAAGTTCTCTGCGCGTGGGATGAAATGGACATTTATGGACGAGAAAAAGTTTTCCATCAGATCCCAGACACAATTCCTATATGATCCTAATCTGGGATGCTTGGCTTGGTACTGTCAATTTATTTTTTTGACTATTAACTTTGCATCTCCGTATACCTCTAAGTTATTTATTTTTAACTTCTTGGTAGCCTCTAACCCTAAGACCAACGCTTCATATTCACATACGTTGTTAGTATAATTTATATCCCATTGTAGTCTATAAGAAAAAGGAACAACGAATTTTCCTTCGGGAGCCACTAAAAGCACTCTTGCACCAGCCCCTTCACAAGATGAGGCACCGTCAAAATACATTTTCCAGACACCGATGCTACACAGATCCTCTGTCACGTAACTTGACTCTTCCTGCTCTATATCATTTTCCTCTCGACAACCATCTAAACCGTCATCAAAAGATAAGATACAATTTCCTAAATCTTGATCCGCGATGTAAATAAGGAAATTGTTCAGGTTTTGAGGGTCACTTACTGTATATGCTAACCTTGTTTCTTTGTACAACTGAGTGAATTTCCCACCAAACACAAGAATTGTGGTGAACGTCATATCCAGTTGAAGAGAACCCCCAAGCTTGGCTCCCCATGACCTAGACAGCAGTAAGCCATACTTAGGGGGACTATCAGCAATAACCACATCCATCAAGATACTCTTAACCGGGACCTATGCCAGGGTAACTAATAATCCTTGATCATTCCCATACACTTAACCCTTCTCGAGTCAAAAGAGTAAAGATCTCCGTAAGGTCTAGTGATCTGGACACCTAATTTGTCCATAATAATTTTAGGCATAACGTTATGGGAGGCTCTGGAGTCTAACATGCAATTATGTAGCAATTGATCATATACATTTAAAGTGATATAAAAGGGAGCAAAGGTGTCTTTGGCCCCTTCAAAATGTGGACCAAAAGTGATGTTAGGTTTGTCATCTTCCAGGTTCAAAACATCAAACTAGATTTCTAGCTCTAAGACACCCATCACTTTGGTAATCTGTTTCCAATAAACAGGGTTTTTTGCTAATTCTACCAGAGGGATTGGTATCTTAATTTTACTTATCTCGTTTTCAAAATTGAAAAATCCGCTCACCTTGTCTGTTTCTTTAGTTGAGACTTATGAATCCTTCCTTTCTGACCTATTCATCTGGACCACTTTATTACTCATGGTCCTGGTTGAAGGCGTAATTTTATTAGCTGTTTTGGTTCCTTGTGCTTGGGTCTCAACTTTTCCCACTTCGGACTCTTGTGTGCTTACTACTTTCACTTTGTTTTTAGGTAATAGGGTCTCTTCCGGAGTAGGCTCATAAATTTGACCTCTTGGGAGGATTTTCTTAGGCTGAGTAGTAGAAATGGGCTTACTCTTAGATCTCAAGTTGTATTGAGGTTAGATCTCAGCCATTATCATTTCAGTTTCTTGTTGAGAGCCACAAAGGTCAGTATGATCACTGTCTTCACCCTTAACCGACGGTTGTTGAGTGTTTAGAGATTTTTCATAATCTTCTCTAGTCATATACGGTTGTGTGTAGTCGTCACTGAAGTTCGTGACATCATTATTCGAATCTCCGAAATCTTGGAGATCGTTCACTCCTATAAAATTTTCGCTCTTTAGAGGAGCTTGTATTTTTTTATCTTCGTTTTTTATCTGTCTTTGCTAGTTCAAGGGGTTGGGGTTTCTCTTGAAATCCTTTTTGGCGAAGGAATCAGCTTTGGCCTGTTCTAGCTCCATTCTGGATATTTTATTAGATAGCTCCTTGATTACCCTGGCCATATCATCTACTTTGTCATCTGTGGATCTATTAGCTCTTGATGACCCTGCTTGTTCTCTAAAGCATTTGGTTTCTCAGTTTCTTGTTTCTATTTTAGCTTTAAGCTTACCAGAAGCCATCATATTTGACTCAATTTCTACAGCGTCATCCTGCATTCGGTTTAGAGTGGCACCCCTTCTTTCTCGCAAAAGGAGTGCAAAATCCGGTTCGAAAGCCCTGTGAAAGTTACTTTGGCCGCGAGTTGGGATGGTTTAACCTCGGTTGGGATTTTGTTATATAGCTTGTTGAATATTTGAATAAATTCCATAACTGTTTCTAAATTTCTTTTTCTGAAAGACCCAAATTCGGTTAAATAATATAGATGGTCCTTTCTTTCACCCCATTGTCTAAGGAAAGCATCTTCCAAGGCGTCATAAGACAAGATAGATGCTGCAGGTAGACTTTGAAACCACATTCGGACCTGGCCTTCGAAGGTTTGGAAGAGAAGCCTCAAATACACGTCCTCATATTCGATACCTAGGATGTCTATGAATTGGTCAAAGAAATTAATGTGTTCGGTTGCAGTCAGATCTCCTTCCCCAGTGAATTTTGGCAAATTTTTTATATAATTTTCGGGAAGGTCATGCAGAGGAACGGGCAATACCAAGGGAGTGTATCTTGCTGCAACTTTCACAAACACTCTGGCAGGGGGGGCAGGCCCTTGGCCTCCAAATCCTCCTACAGGAGCTCCTCCCCCTCCTCCTCCGATAACCCCTCCACCTCCTCCTCCGACGGCTTCCATTGTTATTAGTGGAAAGTCGTAAAGGGGGTTTCGGAAAATTAAAAGTGAATCTTTATTTTCTTCGTGAAGAGGAAAATCTGATGATAAATGATAAGGAACGCGAGGACTTGGTTCCTCAGATTTGCAAGAGACGAAATCAAGAGAACCAACGGGTGTGGAAACCGAATGTGTAACACACTCTTCAGAATTAAGTGAGGTCAGGAAATTTAACAAAAGGAAAGATGGTATGTCAATTGTCGATGAGCTTTCAAGAGGGCCCTTTCCTTTGTGTACTAAGGGGATTGTCAGATGAATCTCACTCCTAACTTCAGAGCAGTTTGACATTAGATCTTTAGTATCAAAGAGAGGATTGCGTGAAGTTGAAGGTTCAGAAGATCTCTTAGTCTTCATTTGTGGGTGTTTAAGCTTGTAGACTGCAGTGGTTGGCTTAAGAGAGCCTCTAGCCTTTAGAATCTTCTTGGGATCGGTAACGGGTGTAATCTGCTTACCATCCAGGTTTTGTCTAGTATTCCTGCGACCGGATGCCAGTTTATTATTTGTGGAGTCGCCAAGTGAAATATTGGAAAGCCTTAAAAAGGTGTGTACTCTTTGTTCACTATCAAAGGGTAACACTTTAAACAAAAAGAAAAAATTCATTTTCCCAGGGGAAACAATTTCGTAACTTCGGTCCCCGGCAACGGCGCCAAAAAGATGTTGTTCCAAAATATGTACTCAAGGATTAGAAGTACATTGTCTAGGCATCCGAAAGTGGGTAAAGGGTAGAGAAGAGAGAAATGTCAACCTTCAACAAGGGAAACTAGGGAAGTTTTTTGTGTTGGCGTTTTCTAGCTTCCAACTGTTCCTGGATGTTTATATCCTGTTCAATCACTGCCCATGAACGTTCAAGTTCGACCCGGGTAGTGGTTGTTCTGAGAATAGTACTGAAAAGGTTTAAGGCAATGTGTGTTTGATTTGATAATCTGCGTTTGATATTGGGTTGTGTTGGTACGGGGACAGTCATGGAGGAACAGTAAAATAAGAAAACTTCAGGGGGAATTTGGGTGCTGTCTCAATTCGTTCGTATAAAAGAGAGTTTACGGTTTTAGGAATGAAAAAGGAATGCAAATCAAAGGCTCTTTCCCGTAACTGGGTTATATTTTAATAAAATGTATGAGGTGGGAGAAAAAATTTAGCTGTCTATCGAGTAAAGCTCCTATCAAGGGAGAATCTCACGTATAAATAGAAGAAGAAAAACGTAAAGAAATAACCTGATGAAGCATAAATATATATAGAATTTTGAAAGTGTTGACTAGTCTTATACCTGTCGATAGCTAGTACAAAGGAAAAATAGTAAACAATATAGAAAACAAAAATTTATTCACTATAGTAGAGGTTGTACTAAATTATAGCGAAGCATTCATTAGATACAAATATGAAATGAAACGAAATATGAGATACAAGAAAAAAAACTCATAACACAGTCGTGATGAAATTGAGAATCTTCAGATTTGCTTTATATTAACTCTCAAAATGTAAAACCTCTGTTACAATCGACACAAAAAGGTCCAGCCTCTTTTCTTTCTTTCTATGGTATATTTATACAGTTTTACAATAAGATGGAATCTCAATCGTTGCAAAATTTTCAGTTATGATAGGGAGGAGAAAAATCACTCCATTTCTTCTTCTCTATCTTTATTTGGCGCCAGAAGCTTGTCCTCGCACATGCTCGGTATAGGTGACACATCTTTCAACCAGCCGAGATATCAGCCTTGACGGTTCTGCTTGACAATTGGCTTCAAAAGAGTAACAATCTCGAGCTAATTGTGGCAGCCTGTCTTCCATCTGTCTGTCTATGGTGTCGATAGCACATAATTGCGCACTTGGTTTAATCATACATTTATCTATTTGGACTATTTCTTCCATAGTCACTTGTGAGATCTCAGCTGAATCTCTTTCCTCTTTTTCATTTAAATCAAGTGAGATTTTTTCCATATTCATTTGAATCAATGCCTCGGCATTACCTCCGCTATCAATGCCTAGCAGATTATCATCTACAGAACTAAAATCCTCTTCTAAGGATTTTGTTACCCTCTTGGCTTGCAACTTACCTTCTGAGATGTTGTGTTCCCATTCTTTTAATAGAATGTTTTCTCTGGTCTACTCTGAAATGGTAAACCTGGGAGTACTTCCTGAATCTCTATTGTTTGTAGCTATCATAGCCTCTTGAAAGGTGACCCGTGCTGCTCCAGCTTCTCTTTCTCTAGCAGATAAATTCTCCAAAACTTGATTAACCAACAAATAGTTGTCCTGAATCACCTCTACCTTGGCAAGTAAATTTCATTGGGCCGAAGAGACTCTGCTCCAAATCTCCATCGCTTGGGTTTGGAACATCCCAATATTTATCACTTTACTTTCGGCGATTTCCACTCTAGCCTGTAGTTGTTCGATCAAATATTTTTGCTGGCCCGCTTGCATCTGACCATTCTGAACCACCAGCTATGCTTGTTCGAGCTTAGTCTTGTGCAGCTCTATCTCACTTTTATTGGCCAACCTTGCTTGCTCTATTCCCACACTCGCCTAGTCTTTGGCAGCCTCCGCTGCTGTGGCTAGTCTGGCTTCTAGGGTCTTGATGAGGTGATTTTTTCGTTTCAGCTAGTTTTTCAAAACCCCGACTGAAAATTGGTTCGCTGTGGCATATGCCCCTAATGTCCCAGCTATTTCCATTTTGAACTGTCCATTCTTCTTGTCCTTCCCATCAGTCATAACTTTGTATTTCTTGACTGTCGATTCCCCTTCCTGATAGAATTCTCTCTTTACCACTGCCTTTCTCTTCTTATCGTAGAAGAACACATTTGGAGGGAGCTCTTCCACCCTTATAGGCCTCAATTCTTCATTTAAGATCCACCCTGTGTCAATATTTTCCTGAGTTGACTGCAAGGGAGTAACTGATACGATAGGAGCTCTAATTTGCTTTGCTGATTGTCCCGGAGTAGTAACCAGAGTCTACTTCTTCGGCAGGTCGGGATTCTTTATCTCTTCTTTTGGACTCTTAGTTTTCTCTCCCCTGTCCTATTGTTTTTCTTGACCGGGAGTCGCATCCTTGGAGCCTTCGGCATATTTTTGTTTCACCTCTGTTGTACTCAGATTCTCACCCCGTAATACTGTGGGAAGACAACTGCGTCGATGTTCTTGGAATTTCATAACATCGGCCCTTTCTTTAGGTGCCAAGGTTTGTATCCGAGCTAAAATCTCAGCATAAGATCTTGCGCCTCGGAAAATTTCATCCGAGGGTGAATTTTTGTGTTCAAATCTCTTGAGTCCGCAACTGGCCAAATGATTACTCATGACCCTTTGCGGATCGTGCTTCTTGAATTCAATAAGGACCAACTTTAGGTCTTCTAGGGCTGCTGCCTCAGCTTTAGCATGCCCAAAATCTAACAAAGAATATGAATTTAACTGAACAGGAAAAGGTAGTCATACCTTTTTTGAGTATCTCTTAATCTTCTTTCTTATACCACCGATTATTGTTTGTCTAGCAACCTCACGACAAACCAGCTTGTCGGGAATGAATAATGGCAATGCATGCAGGGGAATAGAAGCCCCAAAAACTCTGAGATATGAGAATTCAGCTTCCACATACCAGTTATCTATGCTGCTCAAATTCCTCACGATACTGTCCGAGATCTTGGGTGGCGGGTGGCAGAAAATAGTGACATGCAGCGGTACCAACACCTAGTTGAAGATTTCATATACGAAATCTGCCGCTTTGTTTTCCCACAATTTCGAATGATAGACGTGGATGGGCTCATCCTCTGCTGGAGTCCAACTCCAGCTCATTAAGGGAAATGGTTTTAAAAAGTACACGGCATCCATAATGTATGCAGAAATAAAAAATGAAGAAATCTTTCCGCTCTCTCTCTCTCTGCCCGATACTCTGTAACCCAACTGGTCAAGCTATCAGACAACATATTTTCCCAGTCGAAGGAACAACCTTCGATGACTCAATGTATTAGAGGCACCCATTGAAGAAATAAATGTGAGGTGTCCTCTCTCCCGTATAATCTGCATGTCATCATAGCTACATACTTGAACTATGTTTCCAATGAAGCTATTGAATATATACCATGACTGTCTGCCCTGAACTTCGCAAGGTGCGAAATCCAATCTCTTATTAAGCTAGACATGGTCTTGTCATACTGCACACATTCCTTCTGTTTGAACTCTTCCAAGAATTCAGTATCATACGTAAGGTCGGACACTGTGGGTAACTTGTACATAGCTTGTAGATGTTCAGGTCTGAAAGTCTCGATGGTGACCTTCTGCTCATTCATGAAGGTTCTAGTTGGTATGTCCACATGGTCTAATGCCCATCGGACCATATCATAATAGGGGAGCAATCGTGGCCTGGCCGCCACTTTATGCATTCCTGATTGAATGATGATATTATATTTGGTGGTTATGTCATCTTTTTCATTGTCGCTGGAATCATCGGAATAATCCACTAATTCGGCCTGCAGAACATCAAAAACGAACGACCAGTTCGAGACAGAGTCAACACTTCAAGGTGAAGTATCAATGACATTTTCTGAACCCTGTCCTGCAACCTCAACGCTGGCTTTAGATGTTTTTCGCAAGGCCATGGCTGGAGATCCTACTTTAGCTCTTCTGCGATAAAAATATGTATACATACAGAAGTTAGCTCACTGAGAAAGTGTGCTCTGTGTAAGATAGAAATGAACTTGTTATAACGAATAACAACTTATATATGCGAAAACTCAGTACTTTTTAGAACAAATCTGTCAAATCATGTTTAGGAATAGATTTAGCAATAAAAACCCAATCCTTATTTGTCGATTCGCCTTGTTTCTAATTAATGCCATAAATTTTGGCGGTCAAAATGTCAGTTGGCGTAAGGAAGAATTAAGACTGCTTTGTAAACTGTGTAAGCATCAAAACACGGGAGATATTGATTTAGCTTAATTAATCTAGTTTTACCAAAGTTAACCTTCGGTACTCATTGTATCAAGAATTTTTTCTTTAACCCTTTGAACCTCTCACCCCCGAAATTGTGATGATTGATTTTGGTTAATAAACACGTAATTGTGATTAGGCACATAATTAATTAAGTAATTATTCATATTCTCCATATCGCGACTCGAAGCTTCGAAGGTAAGTTTCCGGGAAGTTTGCATGTCGAGCTGCGAAACCGTGAGATCGCGATAATATGTTTTAATTAAAAGGGAAGATAAACTCGGATTAAGTGTTTAATTAATTATATTCATATCTTTATCGTGACTTTGGGAGTCGAGGCTTAGATAGTGTAGCTTTTTAAAGAGAAAACATCGAGTGGAAAATTGCCGACAGAACTTAATCAAGGCTTATCTTTTACCTTTAACCTTGACACGGGTTACTAAAATAAGGATTTCGTGGTTTCGGCTATCGGGGTTACGACAATAAGACTTTTGGATTTAGTGAACGCCGAGGCGCGAAAACTTGATGATGTTTAATCATGATTTAGGGAAATTTTACTCCCGTTACTGCCCTAGGTAAAATTTTAAAATGATTTCGCCATTTTGTTGGTCGAGACTTGTGGACTACGTGATCTATAACATCCAACCTACGAAATCCCAAGGTAGAACAAAAGGGGAAAAAATTTGACGAAAAGTAGAACCCGCCTCGAGAGTACAATAATTATCGTTGCTTGCGTGATAAGACTTCAGAGATTTTGAAACCACGGATGGAAAGTACGAAAACCATCTTTCGATTTCGAGCATTAAGACATGAAATTTGAGACGAACTAGAAAAAACAAAGGCGGCTCCAACATAGGCTCCAACTAGGGATCCCGTTTTCTTGTAAGACGGGAAGAACAGTAGACCACGTGCCAATATTGGGTAAATGGATTCAATAGCTTCAATCAGGCGAAAAGGTTCCTAAGAACAGGGTATCAAAGGGGGAAAGAGACTTTGTTTTTACCTTGAAAAGATTTTCAAACTCAGATACTATTTTTAAACTTAGCCGTAGTCCCTTTCACGACTTTCCCTTTCCCGTTACTAAATTCAGGTCTGCCTGAAGACAATCAAAATAGTTCTAGGAGACCCAACAGCTCTTGTGGCTATCAGCTTGCATCAAAAGAAGAAGATTATATTTTTTTAATTAGGAAGTCCCGTCTGAACTTGGGAAGTAGATCAGGTTTTTAAAAAGAATTGGTTACCAGAGTAGAGTGATATTCATGTATAACAGCCTTACAGATATCTCAGATATTGCTTCACCACCAGCGAGCCTGTTCAGTACCTCGGTGAAGTTATCTGGCCCCTTTTACTGAATTTCCTTTCACCACTTCGGAATATATTTGTGCATTTAAATGTTGAGATGAGGGAAATCATTTCTGAATTTCCTTTCATTGTCTCTTGGACTAGATGGGGGCAATCATTTCTGAATTTCCTTTCACCACCTGTCTTATAATTTTCTTTTTAGAATGCGAAGATGGGGGAAATCAGTTTGTATCAGGGATGATATCTGTGTAATATTTTTCATTATAGGTCTGTCAACTTACTTTGATTACTCGACACCAACCTTCCCTCAATCTTCACAACACCTTCGTTCTCAGGGAAAAAGGGAAAATAACTTTCTTAGGGCATTCTATTTGAGCAAGCCTCAATCCTCTAATATTGTTGAAAAACCTAGGAAAGTTAGGATCACTTTAAGCGTCCCTTCGTTTAGCAGGGGATCGAGGAGTTGTGAAGACCCTCTTTCTTTCCACAATCTTCTTTGAAGCTCATGAGGTTGAAACGAAAACTCTTATCCCTTCTTATGCGAAACGGAAAGATGTTGAATTTTTAAAAGGTAAACCTGAAGATAGAAAAGGGTGACAAGTAGTGACTTACGGACTGAAAATACAGAGGTCAAAAATTCAAAACTAACTCTTGTAGATCATTTCGGGGGTACTTTACTTTGACTGACTGCTTTTAATTTGAGTGAATCGTTTAATTCGTCAGTTATTTATCAGTTTAAGAAACAACTCTGTTATTTATTAGTTCAGACGATGTTGTTGTTTGAATGAGGTTACCTTGGTTTTCTTTAATAGTCCTTTAGAACATGTCTTTTAGGAAATCTCGTCTTTACCTTTTCATTTCAATTTCTTTGCACAATATCAAAAATCTTGGGTATCACCTGTTTAAGTTGATTTATTTCTGACACCAACTTTCGGTTTACTTCTCCTGCTTGTTTTGTGTGCAGCTAGAATCCTATAAGAGTCAAATGATAAGGTTATCGAGGTTATCCGAAAGGTGTCAAAAGTTCATGAAAGAAAAAGAAAATCAAAAGAAATACATAAATGAAAAATATATATATATATAAGTATACAAAATTTCTTTTTTTTTTTTTTAGGCAACTGTTATGTCATATAATGTTTCAGATAATGCCCATTGACAGGGGTGTCGAGGATTTCACCATCTATATTTTCCAGTAGGAAAGAATTTTTTCCCTCCAGATCCGAGACTCTGAATGGCCCATAACAGAGGTGGTCAAATTTACCATGTTTTGTTGCTTCTTCCCTTCTTGCATCCCACCTTAATACTAAATCACCTGGGAGGAAATCTTTGTCCTTTGCTCTGCGGTCGAATAATGCCTTCATGTCATCTTGGTACTTCTGCAACTTTTCATCTACTTCGACCCTATGTTGTTTAACCTCAATTAGCTGATTTATCCTCCAGGTGACATGATTGGGTTCTTCATTTTGATCTTTCCATAACTTCATCACTGGAAGCGCTAGGTTTATAAGCAACACAGCATCTATCCCATATACCATCTGAAAAGGTGAAATGCCAATAGACCTTTTTGTGCTTATGTGATTCGCCCATAATGCGTATTTTAAGTGCACATGCCAAGACCTTTTGTTTTCATCCAATACTTTCTTGATTATATTTACCAAGATCTTGTTAGATGACTCGGCCAATCCATTTCCTTGGGGGTAATATGTTGTGGAATGGCCAAGAACGATGTTATACTTTTGACAGAAGCTTATCATACCCATAGATTTAAAGGCTTGGGCATTGTCTGTAACTATCTTTCGGGGGAAACGAAATCTAGACAAAATGTTGTCTTCTAAGAAGTCGATTACCACCGAGTCTATTGCCCTTTTGGTTGGAATGGCTTCCACCCATTTAGTAAAATAATCTGTTGCGGTTAATATCCACTTGTGTTGAGCACTGGAATGGGGATTAATCTCACCTATGAATTCTAGACCCCATTGCTGAAATGGGGCTTCAGCTTTGACTGGGACTAAAGGTAGTGCCGAGAGCTTCTGTTTACCTACAAATAGTTGACAAGGGTTGCAGGCTCGGACTTTGGCATTAACATCTGAGAAATTTTTTGGCTAGTAGTACCCAGCCCTCAGAATTTTGTAAGCTGTAGCTCTCCAAGAGTGATGCCCCCCACAGACTCCCTCATGAAATTTGTCTATAACCCACTGAGTTTCCGATTCGACTAAACAGACTAACAGGAAACCGAGTGGATCTTTCCAATATAGTTGACTTTCGGTGATACAATATTTAACCGCATGAAGTTTTAAAGTCCTGGCTTTTGATGGCGATAGCTCATTTGGGCATTTTAGAGTTAGCAGGTATGATACTATGTCTCTGTACCAGCCTGATGATATGAACTTCTCTTCGATCTTGTTTGGGCCTGTCTGCTCATTCAGCTCGTTTAGGTTCATGTCTTCGTCGCCTTCCTGTAGGCAATTGATACCTAGGGCTCTAAAATTCGACTCAGCTAAGAGTTTGGCCAGGCCTTGTCCTTTTATCAATTTGGTCAGTTTGATTTCCAGATCGAATTCTTGGATTTTGGCGAGCCATCGCCCTCTTTTTCCATCGCTTTCTGGTTGTAACAAAATATCTTTCACAGAACTGGTAGGTATGTACGCAATTATCTTGGAGTGTAGTACATATGTTATGAATGCCTTTAATGCTTTTACCATGGCGTAAGCTTGTTTTTCTATTATATCATACTTCAGTTCTATGTCTCTAAGGCTCTTGCTAAAAAAGCAATCGGTTGTTCGAAACCTTCTTCGTTCTTTTGTAGGAGCACCGAGGCAATAGTGTGTTCGGAGGCAAATGAGAAAATAAGAAAATCTTTTAGATAGTCGAGGCTCGCTAACACAGGTGCCTCACTTATGACCTTCTTAATATGTGCGAATGATGCTTTGGCCTCGGTTGTCCATTTTACTTCGTTGTCCTTTTTCAACATACCTGTGATCAGTTTTACAATCTCAACGAAATTCGGGATAAATCTTCGTAAAAAATTTATTCTTCCTAAGAAAGATTGAATTTCTTTTACATTTATGGGAATATTTATAGTATCTATCACTTCAATCCTCTTAGGATCAATCTTGATTCCATCCCTAGATATGATATGACCCAAAATCTTACCTTCCCGCATGGGGAAATGTGATTTCTTTGGATTTAAAGATAGACCAAACTTGCGGCATTTTTCGAAGGTCTGTTTAAGATGTATCAAGTGTTCTTCGTCAGTTTTAGAGAAAACCGTCAAATCGTCAAGATAAATGACTACGAAATTATCCCTTTCACCGATGAAAGTGATGTCCATAGAACACTGGAACATGGCCCCTGCATTCATCAAATCAAAAGGCATTTTATCATACATGAACGTACCCCAAGGTGTGGTGAAAGCGGTTTTTTCTCTATCTTGTTCATTCATGGCGATTTGATTATAGCCAGAGAACCCGTCAATCATAGACATTCGGTTGGCTCCAACTACCTTTTCTAGCACATGGTCCATTTTGGGCAGCGGATAGTTGTCCTTGAGAGATGACTTATTCAGATTTCTGGCATCCACACACAGTCTGATTTCCCCATTCTTTTTTCTGACCGGGACTAGGTTTTCTACCCAGTCTAAATATCTCATAGGTACTATTATTTTCATGTCTTAAAGTTTATTAACTTCTTTTTTGATCACAGGTAACAAAATGGGGTTGATCTGTCTAAGCATTTGCCTAAATGGTTTGACCCCAGGATTTAGAGGTATCTTGTGATCAATTACGGAAGTGTCGTATGTCCTTAACTCATCATAAGACCAGGCGAAGACATCCTTATACTGTTTGAGTAGGTCTTTATACTTAATTTTTATTTCGGGAGGGAGGAATTTGGATATTTTTACCATCCTGGATTCTTCTTTGGTTCCTATATCACAGTCCTCCACTTATTTTGGTTGGGGTTGTAAGGAAGATTTTACAGGTATGTCGTTTTGATAAAAAAGACTTTCTAGAGCAATCAATCCTTTCAGAATCCGGTTGTTTTTAAGGACCAACATGCGATGATCTGTGATTTTTTCTCGGAAAGCTTTAGGATCCTCCTCTTCTTGAATGATCCATATCGGGTCATTTTGATTTTCTTGGTCTGCATGAGTTTCAAAAAATTCGCCTACTGCTTCAAGAAACTTCTTAATTTGTTCATCATCCTCAAAACCCTGCCAGTGCTGGATATTGTCTGGTATAGATGGTTTGTGTCTGATCTCTATGTGATACTTCAATTTGAAAGTCCTGGGAGGAGTGAAGGTTGAAGCTGCTTTAGCTAATGCATCAGCATGTAAGTTCTTTGCGCGTGGGATGAAGTGGACATTTACGGACGAGAAAAAGTTTTCCATCAGATCCCAGGCACAATTCCTGTATGATCTTAATCTGGGATGCTTGGCTTGGTACTGTCGATTTATTTGTTTGACTATTAACTCTGCATCTCCGTATACCTCTAAGTTATTTATTTTTAACTTCTTAGTAGCCTCTAACCCTAAGACCAATGCTTCGTATTCACATACATTGTTAGTATAATCTATATCCCATTGCAGTCTATAAGAAAAAGGAACAACGAATTTTCCTTCGGGAGCCACTAAAAGCACTCCTGCACCAACCCCTTCACAAGATGAGGCACCGTCAAAACACATTTTCCAGACACCGGTGCTACACAGGTCCTCTGTCATGTAACCTGACTCTTCCTGCTCTATATCATTTTCCTCTAGACAACCCTCTAAACCATCATCAAAAGATAAGATACAATTTCCTAAATCTTGATTCGCAATGTAAATAGGGAAATTGTTCGGGTTTTGAGGGTCGCTTACTGTATATGCTAACCTCGTTTCTCTGTACAACCGAGTGAATTTCCCACCAAACACAGGAATTGTGGTGAACGTCATATCTAGTTGAAGAGAACCCCCTAGCTTGACTCCCCATGACCTAGACAGCAGTAAGCCATACTTAGGGGGAATATCCGCAATAACCACATCCATCAAGATACTCTTAACCGGGACCTATGCCAGGGTAACTACTAAATCCTTGATCATTCCCATACACTTAACCCTTCTCGATTCAAAAGAGTAAAGATCTTCATAAGGTCTGGTGATCTGGAGAACTAATTTGTCCATAATAATTTTAGGCATAACGTTATGGAAGGCTCCGGAGTCTAACATTCAATTATGTAGCAATTGATTGTATACATTTAAAGTGATATAAAAGGGAGAAATGGTGTCTTTGGCCCCTTCAGAATGTGCACCAAAAGTGATGTTAGGTTTGTCATCTTCCAGGTTCAAAACGTCAAACTGGCTTTCTAGCTCTAAGACACCCATCACTTTGGTAATTTGTTTCTGATAAACGAGGTTTTTTGCTAATTCTACCAGAGGGATTGGTATCTTAATTTTACTTATCTCATTTTCAAAACTGAAAACTCCACTCACCTTGTCTGTTTCTTTAGTTGAGACTTCTGAATCCTTCCTTTCCAACCTATTCATCTGGACCGCTTTATTACTCGTGGTCCTGGTTGAAGGCGTAATTTTATTAGTTGTTTCGGTTCCTTGTGCTTCAGTCTTAACTTTTCCCACTTCGGACTCTTGTGTGCTTACTACTTTCACTTTGTTATTAGGTAATAGGGTCTCTTCTGGAGTAGGCTCATAAATTTGACCTCTTGGGAGGATTTTCTTAGGTTGAGTAGTAGAAATGGGCTTACCCTTAGATCTCAAGTTGTACTTAGGTTGGATCTCGGCCATTATCATTTCAGTTTCTTGTTGAGAGCCACAAAGGTCAGTATGATCACTTTCTTCATCCTTAACCGATTGTTGTTGAGTGTTTAGAGATTTTTTATAGTCTTCTCTAGTCAGATACGGTTGTGTGCAGTCGTCACCGAAGTTCGTGACATCATTATCTGAATCTCCAAAATCTTGGAGATCATTCGCTCCTATAAAATTTTCGCTCTTTAGGGGAGCTTGTATTTTTTTATCTTCATTTTTTATCTATCTTTGCTGGTTCAGGGGGTTGGGGTTTATCTTGAAATACTTTTTGGCGAAGGAATCAACTTTGGCCTGTTCTAGCTCCATTCTGGATATTTTATTAGACAGCTCCTTGATTACCCTGGCCATATCATCTACTTTGTCATATGTGGATCTATTAGACCCTGACGACCCTGCTTGTTCTCTAAAGCGTTTGGTTTCTCGGTTGCCCGTTTCTATTTTAGCTTTAAGCTTACCATAAGCCATCATATTTGACTCAATTTCTACAGCGTCATCCTGCATTCGATTTAGAGTGGCGCCCCTTCTTTCTCGAAAAAGGAGTGCAAAATCCGGTTCGAAAGCCTCTGCGAAAGTTACTTTGGCCGCGAGTTGGGACGGTTTAACCTCAGCTGGGATTTTGTTATACAGCTTGTTGAATCTTTGAATAAATTCCATAACTGTTTCTGAATTTATTTTCTTAAAGACCCAAATTCGGTTAAATAATATAGATGGTCTTTTCTTTCACCCCATTGTCTAAGGAAAGCATCTTCCAAGGCATCATAAGACAAGATAGATGCTGCAGGTAGACTCTGAAACCACGTTCGGACCTGGCCTTTGAAGGTTTGGACAAGAAGGCTCGAATACACATCCTTGTGTTCGATACCTAGGATGTCTGCGAATTGGTCAAAGAAATTAATGTGTTCGGTTGCGGTCAGATCTCCTTCCCCAGTGAATTTTGGCAAATTTTTTATATAATTTTCGGGAAGGTCATGCAGAGGAATGGGCAATACCAAGGGAGCGTATCTTGCTACAACTTTCACAAACACTCTGGGAGGGGGGGCAGGCCCTTGGCCTCCATCTCCTCCTACAGGAGCTCCTCCCCCTCCTCCTCCGATAACCCCTCCACCTCCTCCTCCGGCGGCTTCCATCGTTATTAGTGGAAAGTCGTAAAGGGGGTTTCAGAAAATTAAAAGTGAATCTTTATTTTCTTCATGAAGAGGAAAATCCGACGATGAATGATAAGGAACGCAAGGACTTGGTTCCTCAGATTTGAAAGAGACGAAATCAGGAGAACCGACAGGTGTGGAAGCCAAATGTGTAACACACTCTTTAGAATTAGGTGAGGTCGGGAAATTTAACTGAAGGAAAGATGGTATGTCAACTGCCGACGAGCTTTCAAGAGGGCCCTTTCCTTTGTGTACTAAGGGGATTGTCGGATGAATCTCACTCCTAACTTTGGAGCAGTTTGACGTTAGATCTTTAGTATCAAAGAGAGGACTGCGTGAAGTTGAAGGTTCAGAAGAACTCTTAGTCTTTAGTTGTGGGTGTTTAAGCTTGTAGATTGCAGCGGTTGGCTTAAGAGAGCCTCTCGCCTTTAGAATCTTCTCAGGATCGGTAACGAATGTAATCTGCTTACCATCCGGGTTTTGTCTGGTATTCCTGTGACCGGATGCTAGTTTATTATTTGTGGAGTCACCAAGTGAAAGATTGGAAATCCTTAAAAAGGTGTGTACTCTTTGTTCACTATCAAAGGGTAACACTTTCAATGAAAAGAAAAAGGTCGTTTTCCCAGGGAAAATGATTTCATAACTTTGGTCCCCGGCAACGACACCAAAAATATGTTGTTCCAGAGTCTATACACAAGGCTTATAAGTACAGTGTCTAGGCATCCAAAAGTGGGTAAAGGGTAGAGAAGAGAGAAACGTCAACCTTCGGCAAGGGAAACTAGGGAAGATTTATGTGTTGGCATTGTCTAGCTTCCCACTGTTCCTGGATGTTTTATCCTGTTCAATCACTGCCCATGAACATTCGAGTTCAACACAGGTAGTGGTTGTTTTGAGAATAGTACCAAAAAGGTTTAAGGCAATGTGTGTTTGATTTGATAATTCGGGTTCGTTATTGGGCTCTGTTGGTACGGGGACAGTCATGGAGGAACAGTAAAATAAGAAAACTTCAGGGGGAATTTGGGTGTTGTCTCAATTCGTTCGTATAAAAGAGAGTTTACGGTTTCAGGAATGAAAAAGGAATGAAAATCAAAGGCTCTTTCCCGTAACTGGGTTATATTTTAATGTATGAGGTGGGAGAAAACATTTAGCTGTCTATCGAGTAAGGCTCCTATCAAAGGAGAATCTCACGTATAAACAGAAGAAGAAAAAGGTAAAGAAATAAACTAATGAAGCATAAATATATATAGAATTATGAAAGTGTTGACTGGTCTTATACCTGTTGATAGCTGGTACAGAGGAAAAATAGTAAACAATATAGAAAACCAAAATTTATTCACTATAGTAGAGGTTGTACTAAATTATAGTGAAGCTTTCATTAGATACAAATATGAAATGAAACAAAATATGAGATACAAGAAAACAAACTCATAACACAGTCATGATGGAATTGAGAATCTTCAGATTTTCTTTATATTAACTCTCAAAATGTAAAACCTCTATTACAATCGACACAAAAAGGTCCAGCCTCTTTTCTTTCTTTCTATGGTATATTTATACAGTTTTACAATAAGATGGAATCTCAATCGTTGCAAAATTTTCAGTTATGATAGGGAGGAGAGAAATAGCTCCATTTCTTCTTCTCTGTCTTTATTTGGTGCCAAAAGCTTGTCCTCGTGCATGCTCGGTATAGGTAACACATCTTTCAACCAGCCGAGATATCAGCCTTGACAGTTTTTCTTGACAATTGGCTTCAAAAGAGTAATAATCTCGGGCTAATTTCGGCAGCCTGTCTTCCATCTGTCTGTCTATGATGTCGATAGCGCATAATTGTGCACTTGGTTTAATCATACATTTATCTATTTAGACTATGTCTGCCATAGTCACTTATGAGATATCGGTTGAATCTCTTTCCTCTTTCTCATTTAAATCAAGTTATATTTTTTCCATATTCATTTGAATCAATGCCTCGGCATTACCTCCACTATCAATGCCTAGCAGATTACCATCTACAGAACTAAAAGCCACTTCTAAGGATTTCGTTACCCTCTTGGCTTGCAGCTTTGCTTCCGAGATTCTATGTTCCCATTCTTTTAATAGAATGTTTCCTCTGGTCTTCTCCGAAATGGTAAACCTGGGAGTACTTCTCGAATCCCTGTTGTTTGTAGCTATCACAGCCTCTTGAAAGGTGACCCGTGCTACTCCAGCTTCTCTTTCTCTAGCAGATAAATTCTCTAAAACTTGATTAACCAGAAAACAGTTGTCCCGAATCACCTCTACCTTGGCGAGTAAATTTCGTTGGGCCGCAGAGACTCTGCTCTGAATCTCCATCGCCTGGGACTGGAACATCCCGATATTTATCACTTTACTTTCGACGATTTCCACTCTAACCTGTAGCTATTCGATCAAATATTTTTGCTGGCCCACTTGAATCTGACCATTTTGAACCACCAGCTGTGCTTGTTCGAGCTTAGTCTTGAGCAGCTCTATCTCACTTTTATTGGCCAACCTTGCTTGCTATATTCCCACACTCGCCTAGTCTTTGGTAGCTTTCACTGTTATGGCTAGTCTGGCTTCTAGGGTCTTGATGAGGTGATTTTTTTGTTTCAGCTGCTTTTTCAAAACCCCGACTAAAAATTGGTTCACTGTGGCATATGCCCCTAATGTCCCAGCTATTTTCGTTGCGAACTGTTCATTCTTCTTGTCCTTTCCATCAGTCATAACTTTGTATTTCTTGACTATCGATTCCCCTTCCTGATAGAATTCTCTCTTTACCACTACCTTTCTCTTCTTATCGAAGACGAACTCATTTGGAGGGAGCTCTTCCACCCTTATAGACCTCAATTCTTCATTTAAGATCCACCCTACGTCAATATTTCCCTGAGTTGACTGCAAGGGAGTAACTGATACGATAGGATCTCCAATTTTCTTTGTTGATTATCCTGGAGTAGTAATCGGAGTCTGCTTCTTCGGTGGGTCAGGAGTCTTTATCTCTTCTTTCGAACTCTTAGTTTGCTCTCCCCCATCCTGGTGTTTTTCTTGACTGGGAGTCGCATCCTTGGAGCCTTCGGCATATTTTTGTTTCACCTCCGCTATACTCGGATTCTCACCCCATAATACTGCAAGAAGACAACTGCGTCGATGTTCTTGGAATTTCATAACATCGGCCCTTTCTTCAAGTGCCAAGGTTTGTATCCGAGCTAAAATCTTGGCATAAGATCTTGCACCTCGGAAAATGTCATCTGAGGGTGAATTTTCGTGTTCAAATCTCTTGAGTCCACAACTGGCAAAATGATTACTCACGACCCTTTGCGAATCATGCTTCTTGAATTCAATAAGGACCAACTTTAGGTCTTCCAGGGGTGTTGCCTCAGTTTTAGCATGCCCAAAATCTAACAAAGAATATGAATTTAACTGAACAGGAAAAGGTGGCCATACATTTTTTGAGTATCCCTTAAGCTCTTTGCTTATACCACCAATTACTATTTGTCTAGCAATCTCACGACAAGCCATCTTGTTGGGAATTAATAATGGCAATGCATGCAGGGGAACAGAAGCCCCGAAAAATCTGAGATATGAGAATTCGGCTTCCACATACCAGTCAGCTATGCATCTCAAATTCGTCACTATACTGTCCGAGTTCTGGGTGGTGGGTGGCCAAAAATAGTGACATGCAGCGATACCATCACCCAGTTGAAGATTTCATATACAAAATCTGTTGCTTTGTTTTCCCACAATTTCAAATGATATATGTGGATGGGCTCGTCCTCTGCTAGAGTCCAACTCCATCTCATTAAGGGAAATGGTGTTAGAAAGCACACGGAGTCCATAATGTATGCAGACATAAAAAATGAATAAATCTTTCCACTCTCTCTTTGTGCCCGATACTCTGTAACCCAACTGGTCAAGCTATCAAACAACATTTTTTCCTAGTCGAAGGAACACCCTTCGGCAACTCGATGTATTGGAGCCACCCATTGAAGAAAGAAATGTGAGGTGTCCTCTCTCCCGTATAATTTGCATGTCATCATAGCTACATACTTGAACTGTGGTTCCAAGGAAGCTATTGAATATATACCATGACTGTCTGCCCTGAACTTCGCAGGGTGCGAAACCCAATCTCTTATTAAGCTAGACATGGTCTTGTCATACTGCACACATTCCTTCTATTTGAACTCTTCCAAGAATTCGGCATCATATGTAAGGTCGGACGCTCTGGGCAACTTGTACATAGCTTGCAGATGTTCAGGTCTGAAAGTCTCGATGGTGACCTTCTGCTCATTTATGATGGTTTTGGTTGGTATGTCCATATGGTCTAATGCCCATTGGACCATATCATAATAGGGGATCAATCGTGGCCTGGCCGCTACTTTATGCATTCTCGATTGAATGACGATCTTATATTTGGTGGTTATGTCATATTTTTCATTGTCGCTGGAATCATCGGAATAATCCACTAATTCGACCTGCAGAACATCATAAACGAATGACCAGTTCGAGACAGAGTCAACACTTCGAGGTGAAGTATCAATGACGTTGTCTGAACCTTGTCCTGCAACCTCAGCGCTGGCTTTAGATGTTTTTGCGGGGCCATGACTGGAGATCCTGCTTTAGCTCTTCTGCGATAAAAATATGTATACATACAGAAGTTAGCTCGCTGAGAAAGTGTGCTCTGCATAATATAGAAATGAACTTGTTATAACGAATAACAACTTATATATTTGAAAACTTGGTAATTTTTAGAACAAATCTGTCAAATCATGTTTAAGAATAAATTTAGCAATAAAAACCCAATCTCTATTTGTCGATTCACCTTATTTCTAATTAATGCCATAAATTTTGGCAGTTCGAAATGTCAATTGGTGTAAGGAAGAATTAAGACTGCTTCGTAAACTGTGCAAGCATCAAAACACGGGAGATATTGATTTAGCTTAATTAATCTGGTTTTACCAAAGTTAATTAACCTTTCGGTACTCGTTGTATCGGGAATTTTTGCTTTAACCCTTTGAATCTCTCACCCCTGAAATTGCGATGATTGATTTTGGTTAATAAAAACGTAATTGTGATTAGGCGCTTAATTAATTACATAATTATTCATATTCGCCATATCGCAAGTCGGAGCTTCAAAGGTAAGTTTCCGGGAAGTTTGCATGCCGAGCTGTGAAACCACGAGATCGCGATAATATGTTTTAATTAAAAGGGATGATAAACTCGGATTAAGTGTTTAATTAATTATGTTCATATCTTTATCATGACTTCGCGATTCGGGGCTTAGACAGTGTAGCCTTTTAAAGAGAAAACGTCGAGTGGCGAATTGCCAACAAAACTTAACCAAGGCTTAGATTTTATCTTTAACCTTGACACGTGTTACTAAAATAAGGATTTTGTGGTTTCGGCTACCGAGGTTACAACAATAAGACTTTTGGATTTAGTGAACGCCGAGGCATGAAAACCCGATGATGTTTAATCATGATTTATGGAAATTTTACTCCCATTACTGCCCTGGGTAAAATTTTAAAACAATTTTGTCGTTTCATTGCTCAGGACTTGTGGACTACGTGATCTGTAGCATCCAACCTACGAAATCTCTAGGTAGAACAAAAGGGGAAAATTTTTGACGAAAAGTAGAACCCGCCTTGAGAGTACAATAATTATCATTGCTTGCGTGATAAGACTTCAGATATTTTGAAACCACAGATGGAAAGTATGAAAACCATCTTTCAATTTCGAGCATTAAGACATGAAATTTGAGACAGACTAGAAAAAACAAAGGCGGCTCCAACAAAATCCATGGTCTATCTTGGAAAACTTCCCCCTTTTAGAAATTGTGCACAGAAAATTCATACATTGACCCTTTTATATAAGGGTTCATCAAATCAAACATTCACACATATTTAGTCTGCCATAGTCTCTTGTCTAGTTATAGTTATATTTACAAACCGGAGGAAACAAGGGTATTACACAAACTCCTTATGGAGTGGCTTACAAAGTCCCTCCTACCAGCCATTTCCTGAGATGTAGCTATGGTTGGGGTGACTACCGAGGAGAAATCCATTTTGTGTGCCCAACACTTAGAAATTATTTATTCTCAATAGGGTTCTCTATATGATATTATTCCAAATTATCCTTGGTCATAAATAGATCCAAGGAAGTCGAACCCAAGACCCCATGTCGATGTCATGGTTGGTTTTGTTTCCCATGCGTCTATGCACCAGTTAGTTGTCCAAATGGGTCATATGACAATTACATCACACCGTCAATTTCTGGAACTAATTCTCAAAATGTTGTAGTCCCCTCTAAAACCTCCAAGGTGAATTTCATGTACTCCACGCAACCAAATAGTCCTCAACAAATTGGAGGAAAGAATAAACTAAACAAGAAAAAGAATTTGAACAATGAGAAAGGGATTTTCTCTACCCAAAACACCTAGGAGGGAGGCACTAAGGAGAAAAGGAAGAGTCATTTTCCATGCACAATTTTTGGGGATGACCACCCTACTCATTAGTACCCTCATAAGAATGAAGTCCATAGATTCTTGGCACAAAAATAGGCCCCCCAACAACCTAATTTCCTAACCCATCCTTTCTCCCCTCAACCACAAAACATGGTTGCCACAAATATTTCCCCTCCATAAGGGGGAATGGTAGGTAGCTCTGACCATGAGGGGTTTTCCTCAAATGTTGTCATTTTCAAGTGTGACCAAACAATCAATTTTCAAATGCAATCCAAGAACTATGACATTCCTGAGCCTTCTCATGCTTCCCCAGAAGCACCATCTTCTTCCTAGCCTGGTGGCCCTTTGCAGATAGAGAATCCATCTTTTGACGCACTGCTTCGCCCCCCGGAGGTTGTTATTCGATGCACGACAAATAATCCCAACACTCATAATTCCCACAATTATAGTATTGTGGAAGACTTCCCCTAGGCACCATTTTCCATGTTAGCACTTGAATTGCTCCAAAGTTTCCCCGGGTAGTGGAAATCCTTTTTTTCTTATATAGGTGGGGTTCATCCCTTGGAGTTGAGCTTGATGACCTTTGATTCATATCAGGTAACTCATAGGCTCTCCCATCAAGTAGCCTTTCATATTAAAGTGAGAATGATCCATAAAAACATATTCCAAACAATAATTGATGAAGAAGCCTCGAATTGTGTCATGTCTATTTCTTGTTGGAAATCCATTGGCTCTCCTAATCTCAATGCATCTGTGATACTATTGTAATATTTTGATGGACACATGTTCCAACCCTGTGGAATAATCACCTCCTTACCCATCGAGTTAGGTGGTAAGATTTCCTTTGTTTATGTGGAGTTTTTCAACGCACCTCTTAAGTACAATATGTTACTTGGGTGTACTTGGTTCTATGATATGTCTACAATTGTCTCATTAGTATTTATAGTTATACACTTCCCTCACCAAGGGAAAATAGTTACGATTGATCATCTTGTGTTATGTACCCCAGATCTTGGATCCAATGCAGGGTCAAATGTACCCTTTGTCATTGATACCATGCAATCTTTTTTCAATATCGGTGTCAGTATGTTCAAAGATCCTTCATTGATGGGAATATTTCCCCTTCCCCCGTCATATCCCACTATGAACATAGCTCCTATAAACATGATTTCATCATTTACTAGTGGATCCCTTGGGTCTTTTGATCCTTATGTGGTACCTCATCTTGAGGATGTTGATAAATATGGAGCATCCATGATACTCACACCAGTAGAGATTTCTTACCAGGTGATCCAGTAAGCATCTATTGTCTCAAAATCAGATTCCCCTCTGAATGTGGAATCTGATCAGTATTCCAAACCCTCTTGGGTTGTCCATCCTCTTAATGTTTCCAACAAATTCCTCAATCTTGAAATTCCATTAGATGAAGTTATCATGGAGGTCATGGCTTCCCATGCTATTCCATGGGAGGATTTTCACCATAGAGCATATTTCCTCCCGAACTTGGAACGGTTTGAGGATGACATTAAAAATCTTGTTTCCACTAGCCATGTTCAATGTTCCTAGTCTCCCATTATGATTCGTGATGCTTTATCATAAGGGAACTTGGCCAAAATTTTGAAAACCATACCCATTGACATTTCCCAGAATCTGGGTGTCGTGGAACAGGTCCTGATAGGTGTCGACTATTCACCCCAAGAAATTGAAACATACATGACCTTGTTTAAATAATTATGTGATGTTTCTTCTTGGTCCTACGAGGAAATTTCTAGAATTGACCCTCATATTGTTGACCATGAAATAAAAAAATATGACGGAGCCAAGCCGATTCAACAAAAACTCCAGCCATTCAACTTGAAGAAAGTTGTTTCCATCAAGGCAAATATAAAGAAACTTCTTTGTGCACAGTTTATCTATCTGGTTCCCTTGACCGAATGGGTTTCAAACGTCGTTCCAAGCACTGAGAAACAAGACACTATTAGGGTCTATGTCAATTATATGGATTTAAACAAGGTTTTTCCTAAGGATAATTATCAAACTCCATTCATTGACTAGATTATTGATGAATGTTCTGGTATCGAAATATTCTCGTTCATGGATGGTTTCTCCTGCAATAACAAGATCCACATTAAACCGAAATATCGTCACAAGACTTCCTTGATTTGTCCTTGGGGTACTTTTCTTATTGGAAACTATCGTTTGGTCTTAAAAATGTTGGAGGCACTTTCTAGTGGGCCATGTCATATGATTTCCACGACATCAAACAAGTAATAGAGGATTACTTAGATGATTTAGCTACTCACTCACAACATCATAAGGACCACCCTGGTCACTTTCAGGCCATTTTTATCTGATACCATAACTACAACATTTGTTTGAATCCACATAAATGTATTTTTGTGTGTTGTATAAGAGGTTGTTGGGATTCATTGTGTCAAAGTATGGGATCTTGGTGGATCCCTTGAAGGTTGAGGCTATTGTCAAATTTCCTCCTTCTCGTACCATTTTCCAACATCAAAGTTTCCAAGCGAAGGAAAAGTTTTTGCTTCGATTCATATCCAATTACACAGAGATCATGAAAGGTTTTATGCGCTTGTTGAATAAAGGTGTACCTTTCATGTGGGATGACCAAGTACAACGGTCATTTGATGCCTTGAAGAAGTCATTGATGTTGACTCCCTTATTGGGCCCTCCTTATTACACTCAAAGTTTCTTTCTCTATCTCACGGCCTATGAATACACCATTGGCATGGTGCTTTTCCAAGAGGATGATATGAAATGAGAGAACATCATTTACTATCTTAGCAAGGGACTTTTCGTTCTCAAGATTCAATACTCTCAAGTAGATAAGTTTTCCTTGGAAGCATTTTACATTGTCCAATGATTGCATCATTATATCCTCTTGCAAAGAACCATTGTATTTTTTTATTTCAACCCAATGCAACACATTCTTAGCCATCATATCATTGGGGAAAAATACTCGAAGTGGATTGTAATCCTCCACGAGTTTGACTTGGAATTTGTGCCATCCAAGTATAATTAATCCTTGGCCTTTGTAGCGCTGATATCTTAACTTCCCTGAGCTGATGAGGAACCAATGGTTAATGAGTCTTTCCCTGATGAGTTCTTGTTCCTTATTGAGTTTGATCCATGGTATGGATATGTATTGGTCTACCTCCAAACCCAATGTTTTCATCATCAACTTTCCCATGAAAAACGTCAAAACATAAGACATTAGGTTAGACACTAACTTATTGTAGATGACACCATGTATCATTGGGGGTTGATTTTATTCTACATCATTGTCTTATCCATGAGGAATGTGAAAGAGTTATGAATGACTTCCATGCGGGGCAATGTGGCGATCATCTCTCTGGGTTGACCACTGCCAAAAATATATTACGCATTGGATATGTCTGGCCTTCTATCTTTAAAGACTATATGAATTTGGTTCCATGATGTCATTCTTGCCAGATTTCCAGTCGTAATATGCATGCTCATCCTACCCCCCTATATCATGTGGTAAATGTCATCCCATTTACTAAATGGTGCATTGATTTCATGACATGTAAACCTACCTCAGCCAATGGTAAATATAACTACATCATCGTGGTCATTGACTACTTCACTAAATGGGTTGAGGCCATGCCTACCTTTTCTAATGATGACACCACTTCTTCTCTTTTCATATTCAATCATATAATTGCAAGGTTTGTTGTTCCAAAGACCATAGTGACAGACAATGGGTCCCATTTTCTGAATAGGATGATGATTGAATTAGCTTCTAGGTTGGATTTTCTTCATAAGAAATCAACACCCTATTACCCTCAGGCCAATGGCCAAGTCAAAGCCATCAATCATGTACTCAAGATAATGATCCAGAGGATGTTAGGGAAACACAAGACAAATTGGCACCTTATTCTTTTTTCAGCATTACGAGCTTACCATACCTCTACTAAAACTACCATTGGATTTACCCCTTTTCAACTAGTTTATGTTCTAGAGGCAGTATTACCTATTGAATGTGAAATATTGTCATTAAAACTTGTCATAGAAATGTTACACAATACCTCTTCTAAGGAAAAATGTCTCTTGTGCATGGCCCAACTTGATGAACAATGTCGTGATGCTTCTTTGTCCAATGAAACATATAAGAGGCATGCCAAATCTTAGTATGACAAATTGATCTCTCCTCATGTTTTTTCGGAAGGTGACTTTGTGTTGGTTTATGACTAGGACCATGACACATTGGGAGTAGGTAAGTTTGAACCCCTTTGGCATGGTCCTGACATTATTAAACATGTCTTGAAGAGAGGGGCCTATGAGCTCATGGACTATGATGGGAATCCTCTTTCGAAGACCTATAACGTGCTCTACCTCAAAAATTATTATGCTTAGGCCATTTGGCCACATGGTGCTTTGTACATAGGTGTGTTTTAGTTTGTCTTTGGAGTGGTGTGTTTTTTATTTTATGATCGTATTAATTGTCTCGGTTAGCTTCTTGTCATGCTTTATGTTTGAATTGAAGATGTCATCATCCTCCTCATTCTATGTGGGATACGCTGATGGTGCCAATTATAGTACCCAAAAAATTTCTTCCACTGCTTGGGTGATCTTCTCGCCCACTGACAAGCTTGTGAGTTCAGGAGGTGTCTACCTTGGGCCTGCAACCAATAATATTGTAGAATATAGTGTCATCATTGAATTATTGTCTAAAACACTCACCCTTGGTATTCGTCATCTAGTTTTTAGATTGGAATCTTAGCTTGTGGTCTCATAGTTGAATCACACATATAGTGTTAGACATCCTGACCTTTTGCATAATTATTTGAGGGTGCATCTTCTTGAATGTTATTTTGAGCATATTGAATATTTCCACAACCCAAGAATATCTAATGCATTAGCTAATTTTTTAGCTAACTATGTGTTAGATTGGTATTTGTCTCATTAAAATTAAGTTTTTAAGCATGCATGTACATACAACATGGGATCTAGCCACATCGTTTAGACAACCATAGGTAGAATCTGAAACAAACCATGTATATGTATATTAGCAAAGTATGGTTACTTCCTTCTAAAAAGGTGGTGCATAAACAAAATTGAGGCTCTATTGGCCTCCTGATACATAAAGTGTTGACTAGATAATATATGTGTCTAATACAAAAATGGGGTACCATGGACTACTCAATTTTGATTCTCATGGTAGCACAACATTGTCTGAGATACCTTACAAATAATTTGGCAAAAAAGGGCTATAAAACACCCCTCACATGTCGCTTAAGCTGTGGGAGCACATTACTCTATTGTATGGGGGATTCCCATGGTCATCCCCTCCAAATTCTGCTAGACGCAACGTAGTTCTTCACTTCTACCACTTCCTTGACCTCCTGGAAAATCCAATTCATTTCTATGGCGACGATATTGGCCCCACCCTTCTATACTCTTCGGTCCTATATCTAAAAAATATGAAACTATGTCAATATGCACCCACCAAAAAAAAAGCATATATGCCAAAATACCAAAAAAATGGAGATATGAAAAAAATAAAAAAACACTCACCCATGGGGCCCCATGCTTCACTTGGGGAAGTGACAGCTTTGGGTCATGATGGAAGTCTATCCATGCATATGGGAATTCCTCGATGCTCACAATATGGTGTCACCATCAGCTGGAAAACCCAATCCCATAATGATCCTGATGTTGTCCCCCTATTATCCTTTCCATGTACTTGACCCAAAACACCATCTGTGGATCCGAAGGTGTTGGATGGCCCAACACTATGCAAGGTTCCAACTAGGGAATTCACTCCAGAGAAATCATCACAAGAAGGGAACCATACCCAAACTGCTTCTTCCTTCCCTACTTGTATTGAGTCAGTTAGGTCTTCATGTTAGCAAGGACTCCCTTGCACTAGCTGAATATTGTAGGCTCTAGGAACATTAGAGATAGATGTATGTTGGACATGGAAACCAAATGAGGTGTTGTGGATCCCGAATCCTGGTTCATGAAGAATACAATGGTATACTATGGAAGATGCACAATATCCTAGATGTGGATCTGGCCACTTGTCTTCTGAGAACCAACCCGAAATAATTCCTCAATATAAATCATGATTGAACGATAATCTCCACTTGGTGCATAACCCACTCATCATGGTACACCTCGTCTAGATAACCTAGTACAAAAGTATATGTCATCCATGTCCAACATTAGGAATTCCCTCAAGATCATGAAGCAATCATGGAAAAGTTCCCAATACTGGACTAGTTGGTCTAGTAAAAACTCAAGGGATCCCAACATTGGGAAGTGGAAGAAATTCAGGAGCCCACACTCCCAGAGAGCCACCAAGGTCAAGTTGTCCCCTTGTGCAACATAGTCATCTTCTTCATTTTTCCTTTCCTTCCATTCAATCATTTGTTCCTCGTTGTCTACATCCACAAAACAAAGAAAAGAAAGACCCATCAATAAAACATTGTCTCAAAACAAAGTTGGATAGCTAAAACCATTCCCCCAAGGAAACTCGGCCAGTTTTCACATGATTTTTCCCTAGCCCCCACATGACACTTTAAAAGTGTCAAGTGAGGCCTCACGTCATGACCTCAATTCATCACATGGGGCCCCACTTGATTCCTATAGGTTTCACACGAGGGTGTCTACGACTCAACTTGATCAACCGCGAATGTAGGCATGTGGACCATGCATTTTTCTCAATAAATCTCACAAATAAAATGAAAATTCATAAGAGGGTTTCCTTGGGCTTACCTAGATTAGAGATGATGGATGAATGCTTGAAGAAATATCCACACCAAGCTCCACAACCTTCTCTTGGATCATGGATTCCTCCTCAAATCTCTCCACACTCCTCCCTTGCAAGTGAAAATTTATTTTTACCAAGGTGTGTCCCCTTTTTATAACCATTTTGGGTAATAAAATATTCATTTTTCACCATGAGACCAAGAAAGTGGGTTTTGTTCGACAACATAGGTATTCCAACATAGGATGAACACCTTCAGTAACCACTCACATAACCATATCAAAGATCAACACACCAATGTTTTCACATGGCAAAACCCCTACACGGAAACATCCACAGCCCCAGCCAACACGACCACTTGGAGCTGTTTATTAATGAAAAAGAAAAATATTACAGATATATTTTACAAGAGAGTTTCTCACAATTGATCATTGGCAAATGACCCTCCATTCTCTTTAAATATAGATCATGGACCAATCAGGTGTTAATCCACAGATCAATGGCCATTAAGATCGAGGAGATTATGAACTGTCAGATCACTCTATGTCGGGAACATATCGTGACCGTTAGATTTCCTAACTACAAATGCATACTAATGCATACTAAAGAAACACACTTTTACCTAATGACACATTAGACCAAGTAGATCTTAACTAACTCCTAAGTGTCTAAATATCCTAACATCCCCCCTTAAGAAAAACTTGGGATATGATTAAAGGATTTACAATGTTGACACAATAGGAGAAGGAAGGAGGCATTAGAGCCTATCCCCCATTAATGACAACTTCTTGAACTCCTAACATAGATCGAAGTTTGTAAAACTTTGCTTCTATAAGAGACTTTGTGAAAATGTCTGCAACTTGATCTTCTGTAGGGAAAAAGAGAACTTCAATAACTTGATCATGAATGAGCTTTCTGATGAAGTGCATGTGTATCTCAATGTGCTTGCTACGCCGATGTTGAACTGGGTGTTTGGCGAGCTTTATGGCACTCTAATTGTCACACCAAAGTCCGTTTGGATGTTGTTGCTGGAACCCAAACTCTGAAAGGATATGTCGAAGCCACAAGGCTTCCTGACTTGCATTTACCATTTCTCGGTACTCTACTTCTGCTAAAGAAAGTGCAATATCCTATTGTTTCTTATAGGCCCAAGTGACAAGTCCTGAACCAAGGTTGAAAACATAACTTACAGTAGACTTCCGATCATCAGGGTCACTAGCCAAATCTCAATCAATGAAACCAACCAATAAAGGAGTCCCCCCTGAACTGCAATGTATCTCGAACTAAATTGTACCACAGACATAGCGAAGTATCCTTTTAGATTCTTTCCAATGGATTTCATGGGGTGTTTACATATACCGGGAAACAAGACCAACAACAAAGGAAAGATCGAGATGGGTATGAGACAACACATTTTTCTTTGAGCTCATTTTATTTTTAATGCCATTTCTACTTTAATTGACCTTAGAATATAGTTTACATGTGCTTGACAATATTCTTGGTACTTTTTTACGAAGATGGAAACTTCCATCGAACTTGAGGTACGTATTCCTAAATTGGCATATAGGGATAGGTTTTTCCCTGCATTTCCCACTTCACATTATTAACCATCCATACTGCTAGTATTATACATTAGGTTTGAACCCGGGCAGTTGTGACCTTAGCCATTCCTTTTGCACATTGTAATCGGTTTAATAGTGCCTACCCTTCATGGGTTCTCTATTTATCACTTGAATTGTCATTTGGTTCCTATGTTGCATTTTCTCATAGGCATGGGAGCCCTCCTTTGGCCCCACCATGACTTGAATATCATTCTCATCTCTTCATCTATATTTTGGCCACATCCCATGGGGGTTCCTGAAGACTTTTTACGTTTCTTAATGGTCATCTATGCATTTTTTTCTTGCATCATTTCTCTCGTCTTTGCATTGTTGTTTTCCTATATCCCTCTTACCGCTATGCAGTATCCTTGACCATCTCCATATTACATTATTTGGTCTCCATTTTTCATCCACCTACCTAGGGAGAGAACAATTGTTAAGAGTGGATCTCACTTTCTAGTACCATTTTCATTCCTCATTGCTTAGGTCAGTTCCATCCACCCGACACATAGGATCATGTTGTTAAGCCACTCGTTCTTTCCCATCTAGTAAACTTTTATCTCTTTTTAGGACTCGTAAAAGGACATAAAAAAGGTATCGAGCTTACTTGCATCATTCTTTTGTGTTCGTTAAACCATGAAAGTGATTAATCAGACTTGTGTCATTCTTTTATGCTCATTAAACCATGAAGGAGACAAAAAAATACAAAAAATAAAATAAAATAAAAGAGTGGGGGTTTTTCACCATTGGTCTATTCTCAAAATGGTAGCGTCAGTAGAGTCTCCCTTGAACATGGAAATTGTTTGAGTCCTCATCATACAGTTGGGTTTTATCTTGCCTGGGATCTATGATGCAGAAGCATCCTTTCACATCAGTAGATGCCCTAGTAATCCAACACATAGGCACGCATTGGAGAAAGGGAGAGGCACCGACCCTCCCATTTTTAAATTTGAAATATGATCCTATATGGATTTATGTTGTAAGGTTGAGTTAAACTAATCCATGCCTTTATACATGTAGTAGATAGGGTCGCCTTAATGGTTGATTATAAGTAGTTCTAGATCTGAGTCAGGTCTGGATATTTATTCATTGTAATGAGCCATAGGGATAAGGTGTCTTAACTGAGACACAGATGGCACTAAGGCAGTGGAGAGGATAAGCGATAAGATATCTTAAAAATAAAGAGGAGTAAATGAGAGTTAGAAGAGCAGTGGAATTAAGCGCAAACTGTTGAATTTTCGAAGTGTCGAAATAGACCCAGGTCCTTTGTCTTCAAGGATACATATTAGCATTGAAGGAAAATCTTGGAGAGCAGTGGCATGAAGAGCGAACTGTTGAAGTTACAAAGTGTCGAAATAGACCCAGGTTGTTCTTCTCAAAGGATATGTATCGACATCAGAGGAAAATCTTGGAGATAAGTGGCATGAAACAAGAACTCCTGAAGTCCAAAATATCTAAAGTGAGTCGAGACCGCCGATATGAGAAATATGCGCATCAACAAATTGCGTACTTTGGAAGGGGGATCAAGGAGAAAAGGCTTAGGGCATTCGAAACTCCTGAAAGCCAAAGTCCCGAAGTAGATTATAGTCATTGACTATGAGGGGACAAGTGAACCATAGATCTGGCCATGTGTATGTTCGTGATTTCAGATATTGGGGGAATTGGTGAGTGGTGAGAGAAAACACCCAAAGTCCGAAGCTCTGAAGTGCCCTTCTAGTTGGCACATGGGAAAAGATCGAGGTCATATGACGGAAGGTACCTAGTGAGGGGAGCTAGCATATGTTATTACAATTCTTCATAGAGGCCAAGAAAGAGCCCATAGATTGGATAGAACCTACAAATTGGAGGAAAGGGGACCTGTGTAAATTGATTTGGTGTCTAGTAGAGACCGGAAGATTCGATCCAACTCGATATCTTGAACGATCCTATAATGGGAGTTTGTGCATACCCAAGAGTGTAGGGAGTCTACATCAAGTGGTATTAGAGCCACATAATTGATTTTTGTAGGTAGAGGAGATAAAGGAGATACTCCGATACCATCAAGTGGTATCAGAGCCTAAATTTTTTTTACAGATTGTAGGCAAAGGAGACAAAGAATATATCCCAATATCATCAAGTGGTATCAGAAATTTTTCCTGTAGATAGTAGGTTAAGAAAGGAAGAGTGTGGATGCTCTATGTATGATTGCTTGCAAGGGTGAAACAGTCAAGTGAAAAACTAGGTGGGTTGTAGGAGAAGTTGGAGATGCTCTCAGTGGAAGATTGATCAACAAACTTTCCAGGAGGGTAGGCAGATAGAGAAGATGGCTATGGAAGGCCATAAGTGTGGTCAAGGAGCATGCCTCAAGGAGAAAAGTAAAGAAGAAACTGACAAGGAGCTCAGTGAGATAAGAGAAGATATAGAAAATATGATGTTGAATATGCAGCAAGCAGCACAAGGAGGTTGGACATATGAATGGCCCTTAAAGAGGGAAGTAAAATGGCCTATCCAAAAGTTGTTGGCTAGAGGACAACAAAAGGTGTTGAAAAGGTGGTTGAGGCATGCTGAAAACCTCAGCGACACAGAGGAGGAGTTGGTTTTGATTTTTGGGAAAAAAGTTGGAAAAACTCTCAGTGATGAGGAAGGGAGACAAGTTAAAGGTCTCATAAACTGCCAAGAGGGAAGAGATGAATTTTCAAATTTCTAGGTGTGCAATGAGATGAGATCAATTAAGGATCTCATAGACTGTCAGGAGGGTAGCAGTGAAAATTCATATTTCCAGGTGGGCAATGAGAGGAGATCTACTGAAGATCTCATAGACTGCCAAGGGGGCAGAGGAGAAATCCTATATTTCCAAGTGAGCAGGGGAAGTAAAATGAGACTTTCTAAAAGTCTCAAGATCTCATAGGAGAGTTCATATAAACAAGGAATGTTAACAGGTGGCATGGAGGCAGAAGAAAAACCTCATCTGTATGAAGATTCATGTGGGTTTGTATACCATGTGAATGAAGATGATGAGAAGTTAAATACTTCCACCACCAAAGAGGAATATCAGATGTGCATTCTGATTATTGGAGGAATCAAAATATTCATGCCAAGCAACCAAGAAGAGGCAAGCATATGTGTTGTAGAAGTAGCAAAAGAAAGACAGCTAGCAAGGACTGTCATAGGGTAGGAGAAGGAGTAGATACTAAAGTCTTCCCACATAGAAAAATAAGAAGAGAATTCAGAGGAGTGGCTCAAAATTTTCAGCCAAGAAGTTGAACAGGAGATGACTGCATCACTAGAGTTTACAGCATAAGAGGAATAAGACATCATAGACTTGGTTGATCTATGTGAAGAATTTGAAGCCCTAGAGAGAAGGGTGATAGTGAAAAGCATGCACATCCAATAGGTTAAGTTGGAAACACATGGAGGAGCATACCATCCTAAGGAACAACTAGAGGAAGTTGGAGTTGAACTAACACAAGAGGAGCTGACAGAAGCCAATATGTCAAAATACATAGTTGAGTAGCATCACAATGAGGAGACTGCAGAATTGGAGTCTGCAACAGAGTGGAAAACTAATGCCACATGAGAAGAAGAAAGCATGGGAGATTAGGTTGATCTACCCATTGGTAAGTATGGAGAGAAGGAGAATATGCACAGGGAAGATTGAATAAGAAGAGCTAGCCAATAGACCAGATGAACAAGGAAATAGAGGATATTAGAAAGATGATGTTGGAGTCAGCAAAAGAAGCTATCAGCAGAATGAGGCTGAACATAAGGAAGCCTGCAAGAGCAATAGGGAAGAAGCA
>JASDQU010737848.1:167236-217671 GCA_032191745.1 Picea mariana
AGAGAAGGAGAATATGCACAGGGAAGATTGAATAAGAAGAGCTAGCCAATAGACCAGATGAACAAGGAAATAGAGGATATTAGAAAGATGATGTTGGAGTCAGCAAAAGAAGCTATCAGCAGAATGAGGCTGAACATAAGGAAGCCTGCAAGAGCAATAGGGAAGAAGCAGCAGCAACAAAAACATAGCATATGAGCAAGAGGAAAACTCCAAGAAGAAGTTTTGGATCCAGAAGGATTTCAACAGAACTGGAGAGCTCATGATCAGGACCTCATGAATTTTTCGCAGCAGTGGAGTATGATGCAGGGGCATTCTTCCACATTAGTAGATGCGCTAGTAAGCTAACACATAGGCATGCATTAGAGAAAGGGAGAGGCACAGACCCTCCCATTTTTAAATTTTAAATATGATCCTTTAAGGATTTATGTTGTAAGGTTGAGTAAAACCGAGCCATGCCTTTGTACAGGTAGTAGATAGGGTCACCTTAATGGTTGACTATATGTAGGTCTATATCTGAGTCAGGTCTAGATCTTCATTCATTGTAATGAGACATAGAGATAAGGTGTCTTAACTAAGATAGTGATGGCACCAAGGCGGTGGAGAGGATAAGCTCGAGGATCCCTCTTGAAAAAAAAGAGGAGGAGACGAGAGTTAGGAGAGTTAGGAGACCAGTTGCATGAATCGTGAACTAGCAAAGTTCCGAAGTGTCAAAATAGACTGAGGTCGTTCGTCTCAGAGGATACGTACCAGCATCAAAGGAAGCAATTGGAGAGAAGTGGCGTGAAGCATGAACTTCCAAACTTCTGAAGGGCCGAAATAGACCCAGGTCGTTCGTCTCAAAAGATACGTATTGGCATCAGAGGAAAAGATTGGAGATTAGTGGCGTGAAGTGAGAACTCTCAATGTATGAAATTGTTGAAGTGAGTCGAGACCACCGATCTGAGAAAGATGCTCATCAAAAGATCGTAGAATTTGGATTGGGGAGCAAGGAGAAAAGGATTAGGGCATTCGAAACCCTTGAACGTCGAATTCCTGAACTAGATTGCAGTCGTTGACTATGAAGGAATGAGTGAACCATATATTTGGCTGTGTGTATCGTCACGAGTTCGGAGATCGAGGGAATTGGCGAGTGGTGAGAGAAAACACCCAAAGCCTAAAGATCTGAAGCACCTTTTGAGTTAACACCTGAGCACAACCCGAGGTCATACGAAGGAAGGGACCTAGTGAGGAGAGCTAGCATCTATTGTTCAAATTCTTCAAAGAGGTCAGTAAAGAGCCTGCGAGTTGGACAAAACCTACACATTGAAGGAAAGAGGACTTGTTTAAATTGATTTGGGGTCTAGTAGAGACCCAAAGAGTTGATTCGACTCAATATCTTGAATGATCCTATACCGGGAGGTCGCGTAGCCCCGAGAGTGTAGGGGGTCTGCATCAAGTATGATGCAGGAGAATCCTTCCACATCAGTAGATGTGCCAGTAACCCAACACATAGAAATGCATTGGAGAAAGAGAGAGGAACCGACCCTCCTATTTTTAAATTTGAAATATGATCTTATATGGATTTATGTTGTAAGTTTGAGTAAAACCGATCCATGCCTTTGTACAAGTAGTAGATAGGGTCACCTTAATGGTTGACTCTAAGCAGGTCTAGATCTGAGTCAATTCTGGATCTTCATTCATTGTAATGAGTCGGAGGGATAAGGTGTCTTAACTGAGACAGTGATGGAACTAAGGTAGTGGAGAGGATAAGCTCGGGGAGCCCTCTTGAAAAAAAAGAGGAGGAGATGAGAGTTAGGAGAGTTAGGAGAGCAGTGGTGTCAAGCGTGAATTTTCGAAGTTTCGAAGTACCGAAATAGACCCAGGTTGTTTGTCTCAAAGGATATGTATCGGCATCAAAGGAAAAGCTTGGAGAGAAATGGTGTGAAGTGAGAACTGTCGAAGTTATGAAGTGTCGAAATAGACCCAGGCCATTCATCCCGAACGATATGTATCAACATCGGAGGAAAAGATTGGAAAGCAATGGCGTGAAGTGAAAACTCCCGAAGTCCAAAATTGTCGAAGTGAGTCAAGACCACCGATCTGAGAAATACGCGTGTCAACAGATCATGGAGTTTGGAAGGGGGAGCAAGGAGAAAAGGCTTAGGGCATTCAAAACTCTCAAACGTCAAAGTCCTGAAGTAGATCACAGCCATTGACTATGAGGGGACGAGTGAACCATATATCTGGTCATGTGTATGTTTGCGAGTTCGGAGATTGGGGGAATCGGTGAGGGGTGAGAGAAAACAACCAAAGCCTGAAGCTCTGAAGTGCCCTTTGAGTTGGCACCTAGGCACAACCTGAGTTCATATGAAGGAAGGGACCTAGCGAGGGGAGCTAGCATTTGTTATTCGAATTCTTCAAAGAGGCCAAGAAAGAGCCTACGGATTGGACAAAACTTTCACATTTAAGGAAAGGAGACCTGTGTAAATTGATTTGGGGTCTAGTAGAGACCCAAAAAGTAGATCTCACTCAATATCTTGAACAATATTATACCAGGAGGTTGTTGTTATAACCCTAAATTTCACCACACATGTTTACCTGGCATCAGGCCAACTCATATCCCTTCTTTGCCAAAGCACTACTGAACAACTCTTTGAAAATCCTCTTTTATAAAGGCCCATGCGCCCTAATCCATTACTGCATGCGTGTACACGCTGGCTAACCCAAAACAGCCCGCGTGGACCAACAAAAGCATGAAAAAAGGAAAGTTGCCGATGGAACAAAAAGCTATGGGTGAGTTAACTGAAACTCCCATCCATGCATGGCCGAGGGTTCATCCAAATACCTAGCCCCTTCTAGCCTATAAAAGAAGGGGTAGGGGTCCCATTTGGAAGGAGAAAAAATATAGCAAAGAAACTCTATCCATTTACGTATTCCCATCATCCCAACCCTTTAGCCTTTCCTTATGCCAAAGGAGATTCAAGGCAAAGCAGTTGGAGGATAGAAGAAGAGGAGCCCAAGATCAGGTTCGAGGAGCGGTGGCTGGTCTCAACTTTTTTAAGTTGACTCATTCAAAGTAATAAAGAAAATGATTTTCCCGTCCCAATTCATGAACTTTTTATAGTTTGATCAGTATATGTTTGGATTTCTAACCCGTTAGTATATAAGTAGTATGCATGCATAGTTGTTGCTTGTCTTGGATGCAGGTCGGCTTTGGAAGGAGTATTGTGAACAAGTAATCAAGCACAATGGAGGATCGACATCAAACATAGGGAATGAGGTAGGTTGATCTTTCCATGCATTTACTAAGAAAAGGGGATTTAAATCTAGGGATGAAGGTAGAAAGTAATTTCTATTTGGTCATATCTGCATGCAAATTCTGAACTCTATTTGCTAGTCCATAGGGAGATTTTCCCAAAAACAGAATTGGCGACCATACTGGGGAAACTCTCTAGGGTTCCTAGAATTTTATTTAGTTTTTGGGTAGTTTAAAGACTAGTTTTTCTTGCCTATCTTTTCTTTTTGTTTCTGTAAGGTCTGAGCTAGCAGGGAGTCTGGTTTTCCATACCAGCTTTCCCTGACTTTTGCTTGACTTTGATTTTCGGGACCCACAGAGGTACACGCGGCCTACACAAGGTCGGCACGTGTGTACCCGCACCCTACCCTCTTACAGCTCGCATGTGAATGCTAGTTGTAGAGGTAGCAGTAGCGTGTAGAGTTTAGAGAACCATAGAGGCAGTCATCCTCTTCCCTGTCAGAATCACACATTCTCAGGGGGTTTTCTGGAATTAAGTCTGAACTCTATTTGCTAGTCCGTAGGGAGATTTTCCCAACAACAGAATGATTCGCCTAAATCCAAACAAGTGCAGCTTCTGCGTAACGTCAGGATGTCTGTTAGGTTTCATCATATCAACAAAAGGGATCATGGTCAATCCTCTCAAAGTGGAGGCAATAATCCAGTTACCCCCCCCACGCACAATTCTTCAACTTCAGAGTCTACAAGGCAAGGTGAACTTTTTACGACGCTTCATTGGCAACTATGCTGAAATCACCAAGGGATTTATGCACTTACTGAAGAAAGACATTCCTTTTTACTAGGATGATGCCGCTCAGCGCTCTTTCGATGCATTAAAAAACGCCCTCACAACGGCCCCTCTACTACGGCCACCTAACTATAACAAAGATTTCTTATTATATCTGGCTACCACAGAGTCAAACATTGGCATGGCTTTAGTTCAGGAAGATGATTTGTTCTCTGAATACATGATCTATTACCTGAGTCGAGGCCTCGTAGGATCGAAACTCAACTATTCTCATATCGAAAAACTTGCGTTGGCAGCAATTCATGCTGTTCAATGGTTCAGTCATTATGTTATGTTTCGCAAGACCACCGTCATTGCTGTCATGAATCCATTTCAATACATGTTGACACAACGGGTCATAGGCAGAAAAATCAGTAGATGGATAGTCATCCTCCAGGAGTTTGACTTAGACTTTGTTTCGGCAAAGTCCAAAAAGTCATTGGTCTTCACAGATCTTATTTCGGAACTTCCGGTTGAGTCAGGTGACGTTGTGCCTGAAGAATCACCTATCCGGGGAGATATGTTTTTGATCACATCTTCATATCCCTGGTACGAAGATATACTTATCTATCTCCAGACTTTGAAGTGCCCCACTTCTTCTTCTCGTGATGAGCATCGGCGTATACGCCATCAAGCTAAGAATTATCTCATACTCGATGATACATTGTATCGGAGAGCTGTAGACTGCATCTTACGTCGATGTCTCGCACATGAGGAGGCAGTCATCGTGCTCAATGATTGCCATACCGGAGCTTGTGGCGGTCATTTTTCTAGGTTGGAAACAGCCCAAAATATTCTACGAGCAGGTTACTTCTGGCCGACACTTATCAAAGATTGTATAGAATCGGTCAAGAAGTGTCATCCATGCCAAATCTTCTCTCGGAAAATGAGGGCACATCCCGCTCCCATGTTTCCTGTCATCACAGTTGATCCCTTCACCAAGTGGGGGATTGATTACACTACTTGCCACCCCCCTTCAGCAAGGGATCACCACTATATCATCGTAGCTGTAGACTACTTCACTAAGTGGGTCGAAGCTATGCCAACGTTTAAAGATGATGGAGAGACTGGAGCTCTCTTTTTATTCAACCAAATCATAGCAAGGTTCGACATCCCGAGATAGATTGTTACTGACCATGGCAGTCACTTTCAAAACCAAATGATGACCAAATTAACATCAAAGCTTGGGTTACGGCAACAGAATTCATCCTCCTCAAACGAGACTCACAAACATAAGGTCAAGTGTCAGTATGATAGGTCTGTTCGTCCTCAGATTTTCTCTGAAGGCGACCTTGTCCTGGTCTATGACCAAAATAAGGACCCCCTGGGGGCAGGAAAAATCAAACCCATGTGGTTCGGACCTTTCATCATAAAAGAGGTTATAAGAAATGGCACTTATCGTCTGGTTGATTTTGAAGGGAATGCTTTGGCGAAGCCTAGAAATGGGCTCTACCTCAAAAAGTATTACTCATAGGCAGGTCACTGTGGGTAACTTTTTGTAACATATGTATAGTCTTTGTACTATTACTTTCTAGTTTCTTTTAAACGTTATGGACGTGTCATTGAAGTTATCTTTCTTCAATATGGCAGATGTCAAGTGATTCCGAGGTGTTCATTGGGTATGCAGATGGTGCTAGTCGGCACACTCGGAGGCTTACCTCCATAGCTTGGGTAATATTTACACCTCAGGGCCAGTTGTTATCGTCCGTAGGTATATGCTTAGGTGACACCACAAATAATGTCGTTGAGTATAGTGCAGTTATTGAGTTGTTTCGTGATGCCTTGTCATTGGGTATCTCTCATCTCCGAGTCTATATCGACGCTCAAATGGTTGTGTCTCAGCCAAACAGAATATACCGGGTTCATGATCCAACCTTACACCAACGATTCCTTAGTGTACGTCTCTTAGAATGAAACTTTGATTATATTACATATTTTCATGTTCCTAGGAGATTAAACCAAATTACAGATACTCTAGCTAATCAAATTTTAGATTGGCATCTTGCCCACATATGAAAGAACATTGACATAAACATGTAAATACATTTTTGCACATGTGATCCATAAGACACAAAAGATCAAAAAACCATATATAACATCATAAAGTAACCAGAGTACATAGATGGACGCAAGCGCCTCAAAAATAGGACCAATAACGAGTCACGGGGCTTATGCCCTCAAAAAATATATACAAGTAGTGCTCATGGCACATAAAAAGTCTAAATAGGTTCAGGGCCTATGGGCCCTATTATACTGGTCCACAGCATGGGCTAAACATCTAAGAAATCAGACCCACGTCTGAGGTGCCCCCACTACATGAGGTTGCATAGATGGTGGCAGGTCCTCTATCTCTGCCATCGGGACTGTGTGAGTGAGTGCAGTGAAGTTCCCCTCAACTTGTCTAAGCACCCTCTCAGCCTCCCCAGCTGGGAGGTTTCCTACTACTGCTGGTCCCCCGGTGGCGGAAGCTATGGCTTCTAGCCGAGGACGACGCCTGTTCCGTGCAAAATCGACAGGTCGCACTGGTCCCCCATCTGCATGCAACAAACGTATATCCGTGTAATACTCTGGCATATAAAAAAAAATGATATATATATAACAAAAATGACATAAAAATTACATATACAACACTAAAAAAAAAAAAAAAACTACAAAGGTGGAGACTTACCCATCTCCCCTCGCTCCTCACCAGAAGGTACGGGTATCTCTGGATCTGTAGAAAATTCTATCCCTGGATATGGGTAATCCTCGATCACAGGGATCTGCCATTACAGCCATGCAAAAAAGTCATCATCGAAGGATTCATTGGTCTTTCCACCACCCTGTCGTGGCAGTAATACTGCCCATATACATATAGCAGGAAAAGAGGCCTGATGTCCTCGTACTACTTCCCGAGGACTAAAGCTCGGAACTCTCTCAAAGAAGAATGAACACAAAATCATCCTAAACCCAAAGTTCCTCTGTGTCCGCTAACAGCAATCTGTCAATTGCCTCTTCATACACTCCAGTAGTGTGGTACTCCGATCAAAAATCTGTGCATTCAATCACTGGATAGAACAGTTCATCTATGCGTGAGACGCCTGATGCAGGGCCACTGAACTGGTAATCCGCCCAATAAGCAATAATATTGCTTGCAGCGATAGGTCAGTGATATTACTTATGGGCACCTGGGAGCTCAAACGGTTTTTCCCAGCCTCACAGTGCAAGGCTATCAAGTCCCCTATATTAAGCGGCCCCGCTGGAAATGTCCTGAAATTGATTGGTTCCCCTCTCCTTGAGAGTCCAGTCAAAAAGTAAATATCCTCAGTGGTGGGCACTAGTGATTGCCCCTCTAGCATGAAGGCCTCTGCATCAGGGTGTCAGTAGTCAACCAAGGCATTCAGTAGCCTCGGTTGCGCTCGCATAAATGGACACAGGAAGAATTTAAGTAAACCACATTGCATCAATGCAGCCACGACATTCGGATCTCCCGCAACCAACTCATTGATTGCTTCATGCTCCCTTTCCCTCCAGTGGACATACATCCTACCAACACAACAAAGTTCAGGAGGGTTAGTAAGGGTTGTTTAGTTCTTTTTTGGCTATAAAAGGGGGTCCGTGCGTGCTGTCTAGGTGACAGTTGCGTGTACACGCGGGTAGGTTTTACTCTGCCCGAGTGTACACGCGGCCTGTCCAGAGACAACCCTCGTGGACCTAGGGCCGACCTTTTAAAGGTCGATGCCCACCCAAAAAACAAAATCAAAATCAAAATTAAAGAATTGAATAGCTAGATAGGGGAGTTTGTACTTACTTGGTCTAAGCGGAAGTTCGTTTCGTCCATTGTAGCTCCCGGAATCACCGTTTTTATCAAAGGGGGTCTTTTGGCTCCAGAGTCAATTTCCAAATCAGCAATGGTTATAATGAGATGCCAGCTTCTATTTATAGACTTTTTGGCCTCTTTTTGTCACTTTTTTGGCCTCCCTTATCAGTTTCTTTATACCAAAAACCATTTAGAGTGATTCAGGAGTTATATGGGAGGGATTTGATCAGGTATTGGGACACTTTTTTTGAGTTTCGAAAAAATTTTGACGATCCATGAAAATTTTTCCAAGAATCAACTTGAGCATATAGGTTAGGTTACTACCCCGACTTTTGTGTCTTGTTGTCTTTTTCCTCTGCCATAGGATCGATCCCATCAGGTTGTAACACGGAACCGTCATATCTTCTTTAAAAGTGTTGCAACTTGGCGGTAGAGCTTACCAGAACATGGATGCCCTAGGTAGGTCCTGGTTGCATTATGGTGTCCATGTCATCTCTAAAACACTATAGGCTCGGGAGTCCTTATAGTCTTTCCTGAATATGAGCTTGAGCCTCATTTGCATGATTCTTCTTCGCTCTTGATCTCACCCTCAGGACTCCCAAAAAATAACGGGTCTCCTTTTAAGCCCTTTTCAAACCCTCTAAACATGAAAAGATTTTCGAGCGATATTGTGGCCTTTCACGCTCGTTAAACTGGAATTTGAAGTCACATCTGTTCGACAGTAATTTACCCCTTTTTCGGTCCGGACGGTCAACTGTATGAACAAAGCTATACTCTATGGAACTTCCGTTCTTTAGAAGAGTACTCTCAGGTATAATTTTATCCCTTTTTCGGGCCTGAGGGACTAAACTTACGAAAAAGAAACCCCCATGGAATCCATAGTTAAGCTCTTTTCAGACTCCCTAAAATTGAAAAGATCGTTGAGTGACCTTATTCTTTCACACTCATTAAATTGGTCCAGAAGAATATTCCTGACGGAGTCCATAGTTAATCTTTTTTCAGACTCCTTAAAAATGAAAAAATGACCGAGTGATCTTGTCTTTATCACACTCGTTAAAATGGTTTTGAATAAGACGTCTTGTCGGTGCTAGTTTACCCCTTTTTCGAACTGACTAGACTATATCTGAAAAAGGTTCCCCAATGGAGTCTCCTTTTATGTTTTTTCAGACTCTCTAAATATGAAAAACCACCAAGCTTACCTTCTCTGGGCTCGTTAAACTTACATCGAAGGACGTTACCATTGTGTGTTTTGTTAACCGCATTTGCATACCTTATACGCCAGCCTTGTAACAGTTTGCTTCTGCGTCTAAACACCTTTTGGCCCCCAGAGGATTTTTTCCCGAGTATCATTCTACTAGAACATCAGTCTTGTCCTTGTGCCTTGAGCTTGTATGTTTGCAATACTCATTCCTCCTTTTTAATGGAATATTCCTTTATTCTTTTTCCACAATTATTGAAAAGAACAAAAAAATCAAATATACCCCAAAAAGAGGAAGGGAAAAGTATTTTCTTTATTGGCAGCATAATGAGTCGCCCTTGGATAAAGCACATATGTCTGTTTTTTCATCAGACTATGGGATGTAGTACGACCTTNAATATTCCTTTATTCTTTTTCCACAATTATTGAAAAGAACAAAAAAATCAAATATACCCCAAAAAGAGGAAGGGAAAAGTATTTTCTTTATTGGCAGCATAATGAGTCGCCCTTGGATAAAGCACATATGTCCGTTTTTTCATCAGACTATGGGATGTAGTACGACCTTAGGAAGCTTTTCTCGCTATATAGAGTTGTGTCCTCCACCATTTGGTTATCCTTCCAAACATATGGAGAGTTTGCGCTGCCTCCTGCTTCGTAGAATTATGATTAACATACATGTTGCCTGAGCCTCATCATTTGTCGTGCTATTGTCCAAGGGAAGTTTTTCACCAAGCCTGAGTCGGCCCCTCTGCAATATGTCTCTTGTCCTCATACCCGGCCATCCTGAACATCCAATCAATTCCTTATTCGAAATCACTGAAGCCTTTAGTCTGATCATCAAGATTATCAAGTCCATGACTGACGATCCATCGAAGACCTCTGGGTAGTGCAGTCGTACTCTCATATTACACTCATACCCGAGCTTTGAAGATTTTGAAGTTGTTGCTCGAGCTCTAAAGATCTCATCTCCAGCCATCAGGCCGAATCAGCTTCTGGAAGATGGATACTCTATATGTATATCTTTCTGATTTCGAGATGTAGCTCTGTTGTGTATTGTCCGCGGCTACTTTTTATAGTTATTTGACATGAATCTACAGTGTATTTGATTGGTAGCCATGGTTCTATTTTATCCCGAGCATGGGTATGCCCGCCTCGGTGAGACATTTGTTATTTTGCAGACGACACCTCCAATTCCTGATCCTTGGGCTCAATCGTTCGGCACATCAGTAAAGATTGGTAATGTATTTCAACCATCAGATGCTCTTCTGACCTCACACATTAGGGGGCATCTGTTATAACCCTAAATTGCACCACACATGTTTTCCTGGCATCAGGCCAACTCATATCCCTTCTTTGTCAAAGCACTGTTGAACAACTCTTTGAAAATCCTCTTTTATAAAGGCCCACGTGCCCTAATCCATTACTGCACACGTGTACACGTTGGCTGACCCAAAACATCCCACGTGGACCGACAAAAGCATGAAAAAAGGAAGGTTGTCAACAGAACAAAAAGCTATGGGTGAGTTAACTGAAACTCCCATCCATGCATGGCCGAGGGTTCGTCCAAATACCTAGCTCCTTCTAGCCTAGAAAAGAAGGGGTAGGGGTCTTATTTGGAAGGAGAAAAAATATAGCAAAGAAACTATGCCCATTTGTGTATTCCCATCGTCCCAACCCTTTAGCCTTTCCTTATGCCAAAGGAGATTCAAAGCAAAGCAGTTGGAGGACAAAAGAAGAGGAGCCCAGGATCAGGTTCGAGGAGCAGTGGCTGGTCTCAACTTTTGTAAGTTGACTCATTCAAAGTAATAAAGAAAATGCTTTTCCCGTCCCAATTCATGAACTGTTTATAGTTTGATCAGTATATATTTGGATTTCTAACCCGTTAGTATATAAGTAGTATGCATGCATAGTTGTTGCTTGTCTTGGATGCAGGTCGACTTTGGAAGGAGTATTGTGAACAAGTAATCACGCACAACGGAGGATCGACATCAAATGTCGGGAACGAGGTAGGTTGATATTTCCATGCATTTACTAAGAAAAGGGGATTTAAATCTAGGGATGAAGGTAGAAAGTAATTTCTACTCGGTCATATCTGCATGCAAAGTCTGAACTCTATTTGCTAGTCCGTAGGGAGATTTTCCCAACAACAATCATGCAACCTCAGGAGTGTAGGGGGTATGCATCAAGTGATATCAAAGCACTTGATGTAAACCCCCTTAATGTTGGCACGATACATGGAATCAAGAGTTTGCACTCTATTAAAAAGAAGGACTTTTTAAATTTATTTTAATTTAATAGAAGGAAGTAATCATAATTTTTCTAAATTGATAATGTATAATCTACAAAGATTTGTGAAAGAATAATTGTAAAATAAGTTAAACCTTATAGAGAAAGAGAGTTGAGTCATAATGAAAAATTGCCACATGAAATTGTGCAAGGGTTAGACTTGAAGGACAACATTATTTTACCTGGTGCCTAAGTATCTAATCTAGTTGGAGAAGGTAATCTAAGTACATGTGAAATATATAAGTCATTAATAAAACCACTTATTAAATATTCTATATTTATTAAGCGATCGATGAGGATATTTAATTATTTACGTAGGTAACATCTTTGTTGTGGTTGCATCGCATGGTAGTGAAGAAGTGGAGTACTATTTGATCAAATGCATATTAATGGTGGAGTATAATGATGAAGGTCTTCTATATGATACATGATCACTTATATTGAAGCATTATTTTTTCAAAATAAAAATAAAAATGATAATTTTGTTTATTTTTAAGCGTTTTAACCAAATGTTATATGTTATTAGTATAGATATTTGGTCTATATTTTTCATACAAATTTAATAAAATTCATGAAATTAAAAAAATGAAAAATCAAATGATTGAAATGTTATTGATATATCATGAACAACTAATTGAGAATGGCATTGCATTATGAATAACATTCCATTATGATGTTATGTTTAAATGTATTAAACTTTTAGAAACTATTTTGTGAAAATATGAGAAATCTTGAGTTAAAGTTGTGATTTTCTATTCTTATTCATTATATAGAAATAAGAGAAATTTTGAGTTAAAATTATGATTTTCTATATAGTTATTTATTTGGTTTTTAATGAAATCCTAATAAAATATCTAAGTAAATTTATTATAATGAATGTATAATCCTAAGAATCAATAACAATAATTTATTTATTTTTAAAAGTATCTTTTTATTTTTATTCTATTAAAATGTGTTTTTTTATATATTGATTTTATTTAATTTTTTTTCCATTTTCCTAATAGGTTTATGCATCAATGGCATTGTATCAATAGTAGTGAGGTGCTCTACAATCTAGTATGGGGGATATGTTGTCACGTTAGTATTAGTTTAAGTTAGGTTAGATAAACATATATTTAAAAGAACATTAAAGTCATCTCAATTAAAGAAAAAATAACAACAAAAAATATACAATAATAAACCATCTTAAACTTAGATTTATCAAGCACCAAGAAGGATCAAATTTCTCAATACTTCACATGGAATGAAATGATAAAAAAAAATTACACCTTAAGAAATTTGATCCCTCTTGGTTCTTATCCAAGTTTAAAATGGATCTACGTTGGTATTACAAAAACAATTGTTTAATATTTATTTATATATAGATATTTATGGGTTTTGGCTGAATGTAAATCACTACAATGCCCCCGTGAAGGAACACACACACATACATATGGGATTAAAATATTTTGGAGAAGAAACATTAATATTACAGAATTGAAGATTTTGAAACCCTATTAAACAAGTATCTTCACCTTTAATATTATCTTTCTTATAAAGGATTTTCACTGACGTTTTGTGTCTAGTGGTATACTACATGGTATACTACATGTCCTAGAATCAAGGCCCATTGGTGTAAGGAAACATGGATTTTGATGGGAGTTTTTGATCCATTATAGGGGAGGTCCAACTTGTAGACTATTTCAAAGATATGTTATCTGAAGTGTGATCCATTATATTATTTTGCGTCCAAAAGAGGTACACTCTCCCCAGTCTCTTGCATATATGGGCTTATTTGGTGGGGATGGGGTGGATTAGAATATTTCTTTGTTAGGAGGTATCGTGAGGGAAATTAATCCCTCGGGGAGAGAAGGGGTAAAGTTGCCACCTATTGTTCCTTCTGCTAGATCATCCCTCATGTATGTCCATGCAAAGGACCCAAGGTATTTGATCCATCTGGTATTATTTTAAGTACTAGTGCTATGGATAATAATAGGAATCACTATGTCATGTAGTGTATTTTCCATTTCTTTCCTGGTATCAACTTCATTGGGGTTGGTTTAGGGTTATATGAACTTCTTGGAACTATTTATCCTACCAAAACTTCTCCCAACACTCATCGACACAAAAGCAAAAGGACAATTAAGTTGCATGGGAGTGATATCTTACTAGTTACGCGTAAATACATAAGCTTGGATCAGATTGGAGGCTTGGCTGGGAAGAAAATTGTGGGAAGGTTTGTATGCCACCAAGTTAATATAGCCCATTTGTTTCACTAGATGTAGGAAAAATTTATGATGGTTTTGGGGTATGTTCCTATTGAACATAGCCTCTCTAGAGGTTAGTTAGGGTTTATATTTAGAAGAAAATAGGATGTTGAAATTTTTTTGGGACATAAGTGGTTCCTGGATCCAAATGATTTATGCCTCGAACCTTGGCATACACTATTTGATGCTAGTTCAGAACAATGTTCTAGTGTTCCAATATGGTTTAACCTTCCAAACTTTCCCTTGGAGTTGTGGAATGAGGCTAGGTTCAAGGCCATTGGAAATTACATTGGCTCCTATATCACAAGGAACCTCTTCTACCATGTTTGTGACTTACATAAAGTTGCAAGAATTATGGTAGAAATCAATGCCAATAAGAGAATCTTTGAGTCTATTTCAATACTCTATGGTGAGAGGTCTTATACCCAAATATTGGAATACATGGATATGTTGGTTCAATGTGTTTGATGCCATGAAGTGGGTCATGTGTTGTCGATTGTCAAAACAAAGGGTTTAAATGTTTTTGTGTGTTGGGACAAGAGTTTTTGGGACCAATTTTGGGATCTGCACAACATGCGCAAAATAAGGAAAGGAAGTTGGCACAATTTCTGGGATCAGTGTGTGAAAAGGAAGGAAGATAGTTGTAAGTCATTAGGCATTTTGGTATATCGAAAAGGGATAAGCCTTAATGTAATAGTATAAATATGTAAGGGTTGGGATAGATAAGGGAACTTAGAAATTAATGAGAAACATAGGTGTTGAATAGTGAATGAGAATAACATATGAGTGAGTAAGGAGAGCTAAGTATGCATTGTATGCGCAAATGTAAGAGTGAAGAGAGACATATAGAAGGATACGAGAACGCAAGGGAATAATGTATGAGCACAGTGCACATATTTTGTAAGAGATTATTATGAATAATATAATAAGTCATCCATTGTGGACGTATCCCACCTTGGGTGAACCACGTTAAATATGGTGTCTCTATGTTATGATGTAATTGTTTTGTTTATTGAATTCTTGGTTGCTATGAATTTTTTTCATGTTATGATGTTTCTGCGCACATGATAAATGGTATAATGAACTAATGTTAAGTGTAATGGTTATGATGAATTCTTCCCATCCCTTCATGACTGCGGAAACCTGGTTCATGTAGTCCCCATAGATACCTCAGGTGTAACACACCCAACCCCTTGGAGGAACATCTAAGGGGTGGGGCGTCAAAGTTTCTCTTTTCCTTGGTTCATTTTCGGTCTCTTACTAAGCACAACCCTCTTCTTCTGCTCACCCAAAGTTTACATATCACACTACATGATTAAACTAGCTAGCAGGGTCCTCCTCATGACCTCGGGCTAAAAACCAGGAGATAAAAGTCTTCTTAGCAAAGGTTTTAGGAATTCGGAACTCTCAGACTTCGAGAGTTCCAATGGTGTTGCGTGACATTCTTCCTAAAGGATTAATTCTCAGATCTTCAAACAATAGAGGGAATCAATGGTCCACATCACCCAACGAGATCCTACAGTTGAAAATAGGGCTTTAGGACTTTGGGCTTTAGAGATATTTCCCACTCCACCACATGATATCCATGGAGTGCCAAACTGGAGAAGTTACAAAGGGCCTCGATATTTCTCCACGTGGCTGAAAATCAATGATCCTGATTTATTTTGGGACTCTGGGCTTCGAGAGTCCCAGAGGGTTAACACACTCATTCCTTTGAAACGCTGGGCTAGCAAAGTTTCAAAGGATCCCAAGATGACTCCACATGGCCCCAGCCTTCGTTTCCTCACCCAGATCTATGACACTACACTTCAGATTTCCGGACTCCCAAAGTTCTAGACTGTCAAGATACCCACTATCACAAGGGACGACGTGTAATACACGGTGGCGAATACAAGTGGATCCAGAGTACCCTACTTGTTAGATAATGTCAATTCCGAACACATGGAAATATATAGCTTACACGTGGCCCCTACATGGGATGACACGTTTCACAGTATAATGTGGGTCCATGTCACCTTGAATGACTTTAGGATGCCACATCATCTTGGACTGATAGTTTCCCATCTCTTTGATCTCACGGTCAGTAAGAGTCCACGTAGGCCTCGGATCCATGGCCTCCATTACTTTTGGGTTTATTCCTTTGCAGATTTCATGTTATCGGACTAATCGGTAGGTGCGGACACTAACAGATCTCCCTAGATCCAACTGGATCTAGAAAAAAGAAGGACAGGACATGACTCTTTCCTTAAGTTTTGACCATTGAATTAGCTAGTAGGGAGGAACAAATAACATACCTTTGTATCACTTCTTAGGGTATCTGTTGCTCCTGCTTCACTCCGGTGCTCTCGTGAAGTCATGACCAAGACAACACAAACCAACCAAAGTGAAGATATAAAAATATATTCAACTGTCAACTTATGTGTATGATCAAGGAATTACACAATAAAGTGAGAATAGCTTTATGGGAAAGGGACATGTCACTATATCATATTAATTGAAAGCAGAACATTACAACCTGATCACCTTGATGTTGCAAGCTCCCTTTCAGTGGCTCTTGGCTCCAACACACACACTTGCTCAATCCTTATATGAAGAAGATCAAATCCCCTTGATAGACTTGCTAGAGTCTCCAAGCTCCTGTTCAAGCTAGGTCCTTCACCCAATTCTTTCACCAATTCTCCAATGAATCTTGCTTAACCTTTTCCATGAGAATTCCATCAATATATAGGAGAGAATGAGATGGTTACTTAGATAAGAATGATCTTACAATATCAGGGAATCCAGTACAAGGATAACCATTCGAATGCCAACCCATTCTTCTAGAAGATTCCCTTCTAGAACCATCGAGAATTCATCTTTTTCCATGCTTTAGAACAAGTTTGCACCCTAGCTATTCAACATAGTGCAAGAATTTCACACCCTGGCTTAAGGCAGCTTGCGAGAATGGGTCATTCTCGCACCCTGGTATACTAGCAACTTGCGAACCCTCTTCAAAAGTAAGTTTTCTAGGAAGAGATGAATGTAACTTTTCTCAGGAGAAATTTCTTATGAGGAGCCTGAGTTCACCATCATCAATACACCATCATGATGACCAAAATCATGGGTAAAAGAATGCCCCCCAAAGTATGAGGCTGGAATCAGTGACAGCCAAAAGACTTTGTAAGTTTCATGTGTGTGTCGGAAACCAGGAGCGCACCTAATCGGAAACCTACGAACAACAAAGCATCTGCAGAATATCATATATATTAATTCTGAGGTAGGCATTCCCATACTCAGATCATAGACGGATGACATTGTAGACATAGGTCATGGCCACCAATCATACACTGTGGATCCATGCCATCAAAATATAGCATAGCCACCAGAAATACACTATGGATCTATGTGAGAAAATTTAAATTAAGACGACATAGCCACGAGACATACACAGTGGATCTATGTGTCACAGATTATACATATTCCATTGCAACCTAGATCAAGAGATGATATCCAGGGTCTTCAATCTCATCACCCAAAAGTACGAATCTAACCATGTGATTACATGTGTCGAAGTCGAACATGGTAGAGACCACTTGATTATCGGTCATTGATGAAACCGTTAACAAGTGCGAGGGGAATCACCATTGATGTCAATGACTCCCAAGGTACTCTAGTATAATCCGTCGAATGTGAATGAATGAGTTGAAGTCGAACATCTGACGGAATCTTTCGATCAGAGGTCAATGATGTAAACCCACTATCGAAAGCGAGGAAACTTGCCATTGAGGCATGCAAGTTCCAAGGTACCAAATAATTTCTAAGTATTGATTCCGGATAATGAGCTAAAGTCGACAGAACAAAACTCGTCACAGGAGGGCCTTGATGTATCCCCCATCAATGGCACGAAATGAGTAACAGATTTTGAAGGTGAAACAGAGTATGATGTAAGTTGAATTGGACATAGGGAAGGCCGACACGGAGAGAATGGACAACTGCAAATGGTCGACGCAATAGAGGTTTCATATGAACTTCTCTTGAACATATGAACGACATGACCGATGATTTGGCAGCATTGACTCAAAGATGACACAGGGAATGACCTTGTAGCAAATCGAATGAGAGACAAATGGATTTCCCAAACCAGATTAATGAATAGGGGGTGTCATGTTCAAGAGTGACAGCCAATCAATATGAAGATGAAAACATATCCCTTTCCCAAATTTTCCCCCACCATTTCTAGCAAGTACCTCTTTATTTTAACGCAAGCTTAGGAGGATAACATATGCTTGAAATGTAAGCTCATCCTTTGGATGAGCCCCTAGGAGTATGTTTAACGAACTCTAAGAAGGAGTGGTTCGGTCCCATTACGGGTCTGTCGATGTTTGTTTAACGAGTCCAAAGATAGAAAACCGAAGGTTTTTCATGATTATAGAGTGTGGAAAAACACTTAAAAGAGAACTCTCTTAGTTCATTTTTCGTAAAATAGCCTGATGAGACCGAAAAAGAGATAAATTATCACTCACTAGATGCTTTCTTCAAATATTTATCGAGAGTGAAAATAGCAAGGTCGCTCGGCTATCTTTTCATGTTTAGAGAGTCTGAAAAAAACTTAAAGAGGACTCCAGGGTGGTTCCTTTTTCATATAACCTTGTGTAGCCTGAAAAAGTGATAAAAGTACGCTTGATCACGTTCTCATGTATTTTCGAGCATGAGAACAGACAAAGACCAAGCTCGAGGTTTTATACAAAAACCATAAAAAACAATCAAAATATGCGATGAAAAAAGAAAAATTATGTCTGCATCCCTGTACATGACCATCGAAGTCGTTACGCCTGCAAAAGTTACACTCAAAAGTGCATTAGGGTTTAAGTTTTAATAAATAAACAATTATTAAAAATTAAATAACATGGTAAAATTCAATATAAAGAAATAAAACTCTTTTACCATATCATTTTCACTTTTCACTATTTGAGCCCAAAAACCCCTCTTTTTACCCTTGAAGTTTGGCGTCAGATTGCGGGAGTTATGAGCATCCATTCGACGAGCCATCAACGACAGTGAGGTAGGCTCTTTTTCCTCTACTCTTTCATGGTTTTATTTTGCATTTTCATTGGTAAAAACTCATTTTTGAGTTAGTTTTTTGAGCCCTACTTGCGCTCATCCATTCTCGCAGGTGGGCTACACGGGACCTGTGAGAATGGGTCATTCTCGCAGGTGAGCCCACAGCAGCCTGCGAGAACCGCAAAGCATAATTTTTTTTTTTAAATTTGCTCAATGAAAAAGAACCAATTCATGAATAGAGTTACTAATCCTCTTCTTGTGCTTCTTAGGCAGGTAGTTGGCCATCAAAATGGTTCTTGAATGGCGTGAAATGGAGCACGAAAAAGACAATGCCATTGCCGGAAATCATCCACCCACTATTTCCGCTTTGAGAAAATGTGGTCTTTTGAAGTACTTTCGTATCTCGGGCATGAGGGCCCAAATCAGGTTATTAGAGTACCTTGTGCATATGTGGGATCTCGATCAGTAGGTATTTCATGTGGGGGTCCACACATTGTCCTTAGATATTGAGGACATTTACTTCTTGACTGGACTGTCATGGAGAGGGTACCACGTGAGCCTGACTGGTAGCAGAGGTGGTGGGATGCCCATGAGTGAGTATTGTGGCTTACACTATGTTCCCGAGGCAGAGAGGAAGAAAGGGAAAGTAGCTATTTGGGGAGTACGGGATTTGACCCTCCGTACTATCTTGTTCACCATAGCTTGGATGGCTGGGAGCTCTGCTCCTCACATGGCACTACAGAGTTACTTCCAGTATGCCATAGAGTGTACTGAACCTCGGGTTTTTAACTGCGCAGATGTTGTGCTTCGTAGTATGAAAAAGCAGTTGACCAAATGCAGACGAGGCGACCTAAAGCAATTCGGGTACGAATCTTTGTTAGTGTCCTTCTTCCTCGAGAGGGTTCCATTACTAAGGCTGCAGGTTGAGTGGAATTTACTGGCTCCCAGGGATCCAAGAATGCTGAGATGGTGTCAGCTCATGGCCCGACACGTAGCTGGACCAATTATCAAGTATGATGATACTTTCTTTGACTAGTTGTAACCACAAATGTTGATGGTCGACGATTATGCTTATGCCGGGTTGGATTTTCGAGGAGATTTGGACTTAGTCCTGCCGGAGGATGCTCAGTTGGGGGAACTTGGTAAGAAGTACACATTTTTTTTCTTTTTAAATGTTTTTGTGAATTTTTATCATATGCAAATGTTTTTTATATGTTCGTTCAAATACTAAATACAAAATTCATTTTTGATGACATAGATGTTGGACCTTACCGACCTCCTGGTACTTCTCCCATTCAGCGGTGAGGAGAGGTAGCACCAGCGCCACAATGGGACGCCGAGGATTATCGAGCAGTGGAACAAAATCTAGAGGGTTTGACAGCAGATATTCCAGACATGCCTCTTAGAGAGGTTCCACGATGCAATCAGCGTCATACAGTAGGAGTGTCAGAGTCCATGAATCGAATGCTCCGTAGAGTTGCCCGGGCAGTCGTGTGTTACCGTGAATGTCATTCATGATGTCACTTTGTAGAAGCCATGAGCTTCAGATTTTGACATTTTGGTCTTCGAACAAAACTTTTTGTAAAAAACTCTTTTGATCGTTATATATACAGACGGCTTCTTCCGGTTTATCTTGTGTTGTGTGAAAATTGATGTGATTGATTTATAAATGATCCAAATGTCTGACTAATACATAGTTAGCCAATGCATCAGTTAATGTATTTAGACATCTAGGAATATGTTGATATTCATTATAATCAAAATAACATTCCAAGAGGTGAATTCGCAAATACACTCGTAACAAAGTAGGACTTTGAATAGTATAGACATTACTTAACTGTAGTACTACAAGCTGCAAATCGAGTCACACAACCAAATGACGTATCCCGAGCGAGATAGCATCAACCAATAATTCGATAACGGCGCTATACTCTGCAATATTGTTGGTCGCACGACCGAGAAACACACCTTGTAAGGAGACAAGTTCGTTTGTAGGGGCGTAAATTGCCCATGCAATGAAAGCAAGGTTCTGAGTACTATGGCTAGTGCCATCAGCGAAGCCAATGTAGGGTAACGAAGACTCCGACATCTGCAAATCAAACACAACATCACGTAAGGGCAGAGACCAGATAACGAAAAAAACAAGCTATAGTAACACACAAAAAGTATGATACAATAAAAATACAAGTACTCGTGCACAGGTGATTTTATGCATAGTACTTCTTCAAGTACAACCCATTCCTGGGTTCACTCAAAGGGATACCATCATAATCTACTAACTCATAAGCCCCTTTTTCCAAAATTCGTCGAACGACATAAGGACCTCACCACATGGCTTCGAATTTTCCATCTCCTAACATATCTCGATCTTGTTCATAGAGGAGAACAAGATCTCCTTTGGAGAAAATGTGAGGCTTGACATGTTTGTCGTATTGGGCCTTGACACGTTTTTTCTGAGCTTCTATGACTAGGGTGGCATCGCGTCGAGTTTCATCTAATCGCATAAGATATAATAGACATTCTTCCTCAGCAGAAGTGTTGGGTAGGAGTTCAACAACTAGTTTTAAAGAGGGTATCTCGCATTCAATCGGGAGAATGGCTTCCACACCATAGACTAACCGGAAAGGTGTAAAACTAGTAGTGGACATGACGGATGTCTGGTAAGCCCACAATGCCGAAAACAACATTGTGTGCCAACTTGTTTTACGAATCCCTATCATTCGACGGAGCATAGTTATGAGAACTTTGTTAATCACTTCGACTTGGCCGTTGGCTTATGGGTAATAGGGCGTTGAGTTTTCATGGTGAAGACCCAACTTTTCAGTAAGTTTGGACATCATGAAGTTTCGAAAGTGGATACCGTGATCAGTGACGATAGCTTGGGGAACACCAAAACAAGCTATGACGTGATTAAAAATGAATAATGTTGCGGTATTTCCAGTGTTGTCAAATGTCGGCATCGCCTCGACACATTTTGTAAAGTAATCGACGGCTACAATAATGTATCCATGCCCCCCGGCCGAGTGAGGGTGACATGTCATGAAATCGATGCCCCATTTCACAAAGGGACCAACGGAGACCACAGGGTGAAGAGGAGCGTGATGTGACCGTATCTTGTTATTATAGGTCTGGCAGGCATGGCATTTTTGAACGGCGATTATGCAGTCGTTAAATAAAGAAGGCCAAAAATACCCTGCATGTAAGATCTTCTGGGCAGTAGCATACCCAGACATATGACCACCACAGGCTCCAGAATGGCAGTCATTCAAAGCTCTCTCAGCCTCGTCGAAAGTGAGGCAACATCGAAAAACAGAGTTAATCCCGCGATGATAAAGAGTATCCCCAAGGATAATATATTGACGAGCTTGGTATCGTATTCTACGTCGGTCAGTACTAGACAAAGTTTGTTGGAAAGTTTGGGTCTGGAGATATATAATGATATCGTCATATCAAAGATCATCAGTGCTGATGAGGAAAAGAGATTCATCAGGTAATGAATCAGCTGCTACATTTTCCGTTTCAGAATAGGGAAAGTCACATATCAACTCAGCAAATACTAAGGACTTCTTGGACTTGGCACGTTCGAATTCCAAGTCAAACTCCTGGAGTATCACAATCCATTTGGAGTATTTTCCCCCTAGAAATTAATGTGTGAGAATGTGTTGCATAGGGTTGTAATTAGAAATCACTGTAGTCTTGCGCGAGAGGATATAGTGCCGGAAGCGTTGGATGGCTTGGATGGCAGCCAAGGCCAGTTTTTCGACATGTAAAAACTTGATTTCAGTAGGTGTTAAACTTCGACTCAAGTAGTAGATAACATGTTCGTCATTAGCATCATCCTCTTGGACAAGGACCATACCAATGGTGTAATCCGAGGCAGCGAGGTAAAGGAAATAATCACGACTGTAATCAGAGGGAAAGAGAAGCGAAGCACGCGTTAGGGACAATTTCAAAGCTTCAAAAGCTTTGTTGGCAATGGTATCCCAGACGAACTCGGAACCCTTTTTGAGGAGCCGCGTAAATCCACGATTTATCTCAGTGTAATTTGGGATAAAACAACGAAGAAAGTTTGCTTTCCCCTGCAAACTTTGTAATTGGAAAAGTGTAGAAGGAGGAGGGAGATTAAGGATCGCCTCAACCTTTAGAGGATCCACCCAGATCCCTTGACACGAAATGATAAAACCTAGAAGACGGTCGGATTCCACGCAAAAAATGCACTTATGAGGATTCAACCGTATACGATAGAACTGACAGCGGACAAAAATGGCTCGGAGGTGGGTTGGGTGATCGACTCGGCGCATTGAATGAGAGGGTAAATTGTCCAAATATGGTTGAACGATGTGCTTGATATCATGGAAAGAATAATACATAGTGCGTTGAAAAGTTGCGCCAGCATTCTTGAGACCGAAAGGGAGTTTCTGATAGGCAAAAGTACCCCAAGGACAAATAAAAGCAGTCTTATGTTGATCCTCAGGAACAATGTTGATTTGATTATACCCGGAGAAGCCATCCATAAGAGAGAAGATTTCACTTCCAGTGCAATCGTCGATAATCTGATTGATGAAGGGGGTAGGAAAGTTGTCTTTGAGAGAAGCTTTGTTGATATCCCTATAATCAACGCATACACGAATTGTGCCTTGTTTCTTGTCGATCGGGACAAGATTGGAAACCCAGTCTGTGAGAGCCACCGGATAAATAAAGCAGGCTTTAAGAAGTTTCTCGACTTCGAGTTTGATAGCAGCCGCTTTACGTGGGTGAACTGGACGAATGCGTTGTCGGATGGGTTTAGCTTCGGGGTATGTCTTTATCTCATGTATCACAATTTTAGGGTCGATACCCAGCATTTCTTCGTAGCTCCAGGCAAAGATGTCACGAAACTCTTTGAAAAGGGATGTGTAGGTGACGACTTCGTCAGAAGAACACAAAGCTCCGATATGGACATTTTCGACAATCCCATGTTTAACGGAGATGTCAAGGGGAATTGTGGGTGAGATATTGCTTAGGTTCCCTTTGGAAAACACATCGTGTGTGGACCCGGGAACGGTTGAGATGACAACAATGGTCGACAGGGCTGAAATCTGTTGGTAGTTCTCAATGGTATGTTGCTCCAAAAAGAGGATGGAACGATGATGTCCATCATCCCAAGGGGTGTCCTACATGACAGACATGATCATCTCGTCAGTGGGAAAAATGACACGAAAAGCATCGGGAGACAACTCACCAAGAGAGGGGGTAGAAGGTGTTTCCGATTCAATAGCCTGATAGGTGGATTCAACCGGACTTAACGGCATTTCGTCACCGTAACGAAGATAATCTCCAGGGTCAGGTACTATCCAGGGGTCATGAGACATAGGAAATTCATGAATCGAGGTGGAGATCATGTTGATTGAAGCAACGGACGAGCATGGAACACCGAGCGATGGAATGGGGAAAGTACCCATTAACGAAGAGTCTTTGATAATGCCTACACTGACGTTCTCATAACCTGGTGGGGTTTTAGCAATGAACGGTACGTTGCCATTACGGGAATCAGAATTAAAGAAGGCTAATTGGTTGACAGTGACGACCTTCCCGTGATGTGGGAAACATACCACACGGAAAAGGGTCGACACAACTGCGTGCATGGAATCGATCTAGCTGCGACCAAGCAGAAGATTGTAATCAAGGGGAGCGTCGAAGACTTCCACTTCAACTTGGACCATTTTTCCTTCTAACATGATGGGAAATGAAGGAAGGACACCGTAGGGCTTAAAACCGGAGCCATTGAAGGATTTGAGAGTGTTCTGGGATTCGTTCAAAGGGGGAGAGCCAATGGCTTTCCAGCAAGTAAGAGACATGACACACGTCGAGGCACCCTCATCAATAACAGTGTGACAAATGTTTTTGTTAGAGACAATCACTTGGATCTGGAATGCGAGTTGAGAGGGTAACCTTGGAATGTGATCTTCCAAGTCAAAGATTATTAAATTCGAATCCGTCGGGTCGATTCCATCGATAGCTTTCAACAGTGCCTTCCGTTGTGTAGGAAAAATTTGAAGGACTTCGAGGGTTGACATCGCAGAAAGTGCTTGGGCCAGATCTTCAACAATGTTGTAGTTTTGGGCAGCACGAGCATGAGGATTGAAAGCCGATTTTTGAACGACACCCTTTTAGGGGGGTCGAAGAACTATGTTGAGGCTCGATCGTTCGAGATGAAGAGGACCATTGGTAGGTGGAGTCGTGGGAGAGGGTTGTACCAAGGAAGGAGGTAGATCATCAACCTTCTCTTTAGAGGGAGAATAATCTTTGGCTGGAGTGGTGAGTGCAATGTCGTTCTACTTTGAATCGCCAGTACACATCAATACATAAGATGTAGTAGAAGAGGAGGGTTGGTCATGAATGACCAACTGAGGCTGTTGTTGAGATGGGAAGGGTTGGGACAAAATGGCTGGAGTAGGTGGTTTTGGAGCTCCTTGAAGGAACTTAGTGACCTCGGCGCGTCGTGGACAATCCTTCATGTAGTGATCATCACCACAGATAAGACAAGGGTATCGAGGTTTGCGCTTATCTCGATTGTCAACAGGGGTAGTTTTGGTTTGCTCTGCTTGAGAAGTATTTTTGCCCTCCTTATTCTTACCCCTTCCCTTTTTGGATTTGTTTTTACCGGCTGGGGTAGATTGAACTGCATTTACCTCAGAAGTTTAGCTGGCGGGAGGGGCAAGAGACGAGGCATTTTGAACATTAGAAGAAGAAGGTTTGGGGTTTGTGCTTGAGGCGGAATTTGGTTGGGCCTGGAAAGTGCCAATCACACTGTCAGCTGCATGTGAAGCAGCTGGAGTAGTTGAAGTGCTAGAAGTAGAAGGACGAGGTAAGTCAGGGAGTAAGTCGTAAAGGGTACCCATTTGTGAGTAAAAGAGGTCAAGATATTGAGCACGACTTATGGCTTGTTCTTCCATGACTACTCCACCCATGGAAATGTCACGACTGATGTCGTTCACAAATGATTTTGTCAACCATTCTGCCAGCAACTGATCGGGGAGTTCGAGTTTAATGAGGCGTCGCCTCCGTCACCACTCATGAATGTGATAGGATATATGAGTGGTTTTGTTTTGTTTGAAAGAAGTCAAAATCTCAGTCCCCGTGTCATAACGAATCAGTAACTAGTAGTGTGTGAGGAAAGCCATAGCTAGGGTGTTGAAGTCAGAGAATAAACCTCGTGGTAATTCTATAAACCACTTCGCAGCAGAACCTGTGAGGGTTCATTGAAAAAGACATAAATGAATAGAGTCATCCATCAACGAGTTGGATGAGCACCATAGGTGAAAATTCATAATGTGATTGTTCGGGTCCTCTCCCACTTTGTCGTCAAATTTAGGAATGTCTGATGGTAGCTTGGCTGGGATAGTAGACCATTGGGGAGAGTGACGAATTGGATCATTTAAAATCCTTGACAAATCCAGAAGATCCAAAGTGGCAATAAAGGGTAACTGTCGATTCACCTACGGGTACTGGTGGCTTTGGGGAGGAAGTCCCATCGGCAAACCAGTAGGACCATAAGTAGTTTGCATATAATGTGAAGACCCAGGCAGATTCGGTGGTGGTTGAAGAGGATAGTAACTCATGGGATTGTATCCTGGAACAGGTACGTTTGTTTGAGAAGTCGAGCACCAAATAGGATTGAATGAACCTGGATATGGTTGGCCCATACTAGGAGGTATTACAGACGCAGCTGGAAACTGTTGCCCCCAAGTCGATTGAGGAGGATGTTGTATCAACTGATTCCAATATTGGGCCAAGGACAGAGGTATGTTTTGTCCAAAAGGTGGGGTCAATCCTCCTAGTGAAGGTGGTGTGCCAATTGGGGGAAGTGTTCCAATTGGGGGTTGAGTTCCAATTGGGACTTGTGTTCCAATAGGAATTTGCCCGCTGAGAGGGGGTTGAGTCATGCCACCTTGGTGAAAGTGTCCACCGACGAGAATCTAGTAAGTTGGTGTGAATGACAGAATAGTGCCACTAGGATTAATATTGCCAGTAGAAGATGAGGAAGGTCCTTCAAAAGGAAATTGAGGGAGTGTTGGAATAAAACCGGGAAGAGAGTGCCCAGAAGAAGAAGGACCACTAGGAGAGCCGGATGGAGTTTGCGCAGGAGTGGGAATGGAAGCATTCAACGCACGATATCCAGGTGGTAGTGTCGAAGTGACATTGGGCGTTCGCGGTGTGCTGATGGGAGCAAGACTAACCGCAATAAACCCGATTGGAACACTCGTAGTATCTGGTTGATGGGCCATTTCAATAGGGACAGTAAAGTGATAGGCGGTAGTAAATGGTACTGTCTCTGGACTACAGATTGCAGAAATCACAGGTGGGGTGATTTCGGAAATCACAGGTGAGCCTGGACCAAAAAGGTCCCATCGAAAAACACCTGTAGACCAAAAAATATCTTGGCCTTATATGCCGGGAAAGGGTCCAACTGGTGATCCAGAAGATGTAACAACTTAGTCTCCGGAAGAATCCAGTCACATAAACGGTCACTTAGAATCAGGGTGAAGTCGAAAGTCCTCTCGAGTATTGGTGATTTGAAAATGTTCGAGAGAGTCAGTTCGTTCCACTTGGGGCATGGTGATGACTGGGACTTCTTTGCCGATGAGAGCCCTCAGGTGTACTGGTAGGCAAGGGTTGAGAACCTTCCAGATGCTCTGGAGATAATCCCTGCATTCTATGTGAATGACGTGGAGGAGCTATTGTAACCGAGTGACAAACTTCACGAAGAAAATCTTATGATCAACTTTGGTAAACAACACGTGCTAGTAAACAAAATCTAGGAAGCAACACCAAGCAAACAAGACCTTCTAATTCTAAAGCCACTAGTTGGTGATGAAATCCAACGTCGCAACAACGAGACGAGAAGGGGCTAGGCTAGGGTGGAAAAGTTACGCTGATGACCTGCTTAACGGACTTACACCCTGGTGCAAGCTCCCACACATAATCGTGGGTATACCCTCCAAGGAGCCCGAGTGAGTTTGGTCAACATCGATTCCAGGTACCGTGAAGACTTTCCCCTTCACAGTCACCTTGTGTAATAACCTAGAAAGATAGGCCACTAAGGTTACCGCCAACAATAATAAAGCCTGGGGGAATAGTCGACAATCCAATCCACACACAAGGGCAAGGTATCTAGCCCGAAATCAACTCAAAAGGCTTCCACTCATCATTGTGGGTATACCTCTGAGTGATCCCCATAATACTTGCAATCTCTACACTGATATCAACAAAGCAGAGTGAGTAACTCTGTCAATATCAATGCGACCTCATGTTTGACCCTTGTGTGATAAGGGCTTCCCAAGACAAGATGTTGTAAATAGAATTTAACACTCCTTAACACAAGATGCTATTGTGTGTTTTGTGCATTGGAGAGTTGATCTCTCTACCTATTCCAAAGCTCTAGCCTAGCCAAATGTTGGTGTAATAGAGCCCTAGAAAAGAGTTACTAGTTAAATTTTATGATTGCGCAATGTTATTAGCGGTTGTTGTTACTCAAAGGAAGCGGAGATGAAACTGATGTTGTATAAGACTCTGACCCAACGATGCATGGATAAGAATGAAATATAACAATGTTTGTTCAATGAATCCTATGTACGGGAGGGAAAGAGAAATTTTCCAGATCAACCTTGAACTACAATGCAAAATTTCCTTTAAAATGCAAATGCAACAAATCACGCATCAATAACAATTCTCTATTTTTTCTTTTTCAATAATTTCAACAATTGATTTTTCAAAACTTTTGAAGACGAAAATGTTTTTTTTGAAAGAAAAACGTTTGTTCACTTTTCAAAAAGGACCTACACCATGATGGTGAGAGTGCAGACAATCAAAAACCAATGAACAAGCAATAGATAAAAACCCAAACCACTCTTTCAATGAAAACAAAAATAACAAGCAAACCAAACTTTGTCTTTTCGATTGCATAAGAAAAGTGATCTTTCAAAGAATAAGCAAATGATAAAGACAAAGAAACTTAACTTTCAACCAATCACCGGTCCTTAACCAATCAAGCACACTCAGATTCCAAAATCAAAGAGGATAGATTTGCCAAAAAAAGTCAAGAACAAGTGACAGGAAGAGCCTTTGAAATCCTAAGACTATTTGTGCACAAGAACGAAGACAAGAAAACATCAACCAAATGTCCAAGAAGGTCTAGTTATGCATCTATAAAGATCTGGGCAGTTGATCATGCCAAAGTCTTAAAGAAAAAATTATGAAAAAATGGGTTCACGGGCTGAGAGTGTTACACAGTGTGAGAATAGATGATTCTCGCAGGTGAGCTTTGAGCAGAGTGCGAGAACCTCGCACTGAACCTAAAGGCAAGGTGTGAACTCAGTATGTTCTCGCAGGCTGTTGTGGCATGCAGTGAGAGAATGTATGAAACTAATTAAATTTTTGGAAAAATACACAAAATTTGAAGAGGCCTCTGGACCCAGAGGGTCTATCAAGGTATCCTGAAGACTCAGAGATTGATATGAATGGAGAAAGGTAAGGCAAGAGAAAATGGCCAAGGAAAAACACCAAAAACCACAAAGAAAACGGGTTATTTCCCTAGTGGAGTCGCCAATTTTGTTATTGGACTAATCGATAGGTGCAGACACTAATAGATCTCCCTAGATCCACCTGGATCTAGAAAAAAACAGGATAGGACATGACTCTTTCCCTAAGTTTTGACCATTGAATTAGCTAGTAGGGAGGAACAAATAACATACCTTTGTATCGCTTCCTAGGGTCTTTGTTTCTCCCTCTTCACTCTGGTGCTCTCGTGAAGTCAAGACCAAGACAACACAAACCAACCAAAGTGAAGATAGCAAAATATATTCAACTGTCAACTTATGTGTATGATCAAGGAATTACACAATAAAGTGAGAATAGCTTTATGGGAAAGGGACATGTCACTATATCATATTCATTGAAAGCAGAACATTACAACCTAATCGCCTTGATTTCGCAAGCTCCCTTTCAGTGGCTCTTGGCTCCAACACAAACACTTGCTCAATCCTTGTATGAAGAAGATCAAATCCCCTTGATATACTTGCTAGAGTCTCCAAGCTCCTGTTCAAGCTAGGTCCTTCACACAATTCTTTCACCAATTCTCCAATGAATCTTTCTTAACCTTTTCCATGAGAATTCCATCAATATATAGGAGAGAATGTGATGGTTACTTAGATAAGAATGATCCCACAATATTAGGGAATCCAGTACAAGGATAACCATTTGAATGCCAACCCATTCTTCTAGAAGATTACCTTCTAGAACCATCGAGAATTCATCTTTTTCCATGCTTTAGAACAAGTTCGCACCCTATCTATTCATCACAGTGCGAGAAGTTCACACCCTGGCTTAAGGCAGCTTGCGAGAATGGGTCATTCTCGCACCCTGGTATACTAGAAACCTGTGAACCCTCTTCAAAAGTAAGTTTTCTGGGAAGAGATGAATGTAACTTTTCTCAGGAGAAAGCTCTTATGAGGAGCCTGAGTTCACCATCATCAATACACCATCATGATGACCAAAATCATGGGTAACAGTTCATGATGTAACTTCCTCATTTTCCCCAGAGCAGTTAGCGCTAGGATGACCTTAAGCAATATTTAACGTCCAGGGGAGATCCCGAAGGATCCCCAGATCTATTCTCCACTTTAATTCGCCATTCTAGGCTTTGGAGATTTGGGTATTAACATTGTTCCACTCTCTCGAAATGGAACTCCGACGAAGTTTCCTTGGCATAGATCTGATGGTCGGGGGAGGTCTGGAGGAGTTCCTCGATCTACAAACCTTATCACTTCATCGATCTGACATTCATAAGATTTGGCGTTGAACCACATCTATCCTCCCAAAGTGGTCAATATCAAGCTAACCTTGGTAGGGATCTAATGGTCAGGGAGCCTCCTGAAGGATCCTTAGACCTACAGTTCTCGTATCTTGGCGACTTCAATGTTCAGGGAGATCGATTTCATATCCTTTCTATTCTCCTGTAGTATAAATTTATTGAAGTTCCCTCATCGTAGATCCAATGGTAAAGAGGTCTCCCAAAAACCCTTGAATCGGTGGCTCATGATAATTCATGATAGTTAAAGGGATCAAGGTTTAGCGGTGGAAAGTCTATTTTCCATGGTTAGGGAGACTTCCAGGTGCCAGTTGACCTCGTGGAAAACCATGACAACTTGTCTCCTTCATCTAGTTGAAAAAAGGGTAATTTCATGATACTTCGGAGCTTCGATCTCATGAAGTTCCAAAGCTATAAGGACTTAGCTCCTTTCTGGTATATCACTAGGTTCCCAAACCTCAGCTGCATGGTTCCTTCGAAGACTCTTGTGGGATGCATGCTAATTCTTTTATCTGTAAAGGAGTTAAGGATCTAGACATGAACCCTTGGTCATATGAAGAGGAGTCTAAAGAAAATCTCCTTCTTCCATAGGTTTTGAACTGTACATTCCCGCTAAGTTAGGTCCGAGGGGTCGACATGACTTCAACATTTAAGCAAGTCCTACCCTAATTCTCCTACAGGTTCCCATCCCATGACTCTCTAGTGGCTAGGTTGAGGTGAACAAAAGACCATTCGGAAATAGGGATTCAAAGAGAGACAACACATATTTCACAGGAATTCACAGAGATAAAATACATAATTCTACCTTTAATCATTCAATACAGAACTCAGTCATAACCATATACATGAATTCAATCACTATTTCAATTTCAAAACACTGAGTATGAAAATACTTATCAGAAGACCAGAGTTTGTGAAGAAACTGTCGAAAAGGGTGCATGTTTCCATCCAACCATAGGCATAGTCGGTCCTGATGGATTTACTGCTGGCCACCCCCGATCTAGACCATGACTCTCTGAGAGAGACTCTTTCCTCTTTCTCAATGACAGTCGAGGATGAAGGTTACTCTACTCCTCCGACAAGATCTTGGCAACCAGTTTTCTCTATAACAAGAAATAAGGTCTACTTGAGTACTTCCATAGACACTTGTTAACCTCATTTATCATCTTGTAACAGAAACCCTGCCCATGGCCTCTTGCACCCAAAACAAGATTATTTCCCAGTTCTTCCTCGAATGAGAGAACTGCAAAAATGCTCTTTTGATTATGTTCTCTTCGCGGATCCGCTTGCTCTCTTTTCTCCTTTGCCCACGAATTACCTCTTCCTTGACTTTCTCAGCAAGGTTGCATGGGTCCTAATCCCCAACTCGTGGTCTGGTCTAGAATTCTTGCAGATGGGTACTCTTCCCAATCTCCTCACTAAATCTTGAGGAGGGCCTTCCAACTACCAACCTGACTAGTAATTCATTTATGGGTCAGAGGAATGTTGAGTAATTACACCCAGTAAGGTACTATTTTGGTGAGGGTCATCTCAACCATTCTTGGTTTTCCCTCACCATCTCTCTCATAGCATCCATGTTTTATCTTGGAAACCCCCCCTTTCAACATTTATGCAACACTCATCCATTTTCTATTAATAACAGAAAATACATACATTGATATTTTATATAAAGGTTCATCAAATCAAACATTCACACATACCTATTCTATCATAGTCTCTTGACCAGTTATAGTTATATTTACAAATTGGGGGAAAAGGGGGTATTACAATCTTGTCCCCCTTAAACGAACATTGTCCTTGATGTTTTATCTAGCGATATGTTCTATATGTACAAAAGTAAACAAAAACAGGTATGCCAATCTCATGGAATCCTCCATTTCCCATGTAGCCTCATCTGGGCCAAAGTATTTCCATTGCACCTTGACCTGTGTAATGGTTTTGTTCTTGAGTGGGGTATCCTTCCTGTCTATTATGCATTGAGGTTCTAGGAGGAATTCTCCCTCTGGTTCCACCTGAATCACATACTAGTCAATTATATGATTAGAATCATGTACATATTTCTTCAATAATGAAACATGGAAAACATTATGTGCCTTCACCGTGGGAGGGAGTGTTATCCTATAGGCTACAGGTCCCACTCTATCAAAAATTTCAAAAGGTCCACAATACTAAGGTGCCAACTTGGCACAATCTCCCATTCTCAAGGAGCTCTTCCTAGGTCTAACTATGAGATATACACAATCCCCTGTTTTGAACTCTCTAGGAGTCCTCTTTCTGTCTGGATAGCTTTTCTATCTATCCTGAGCTATTTTCAGATTTTTTTTTATCTGAATTATTTTTTGTTCCATTTCTTCCAGCATGTCTGGACCGATTGTAATTCTATCCACTGGATTATTCTATCTGATTGGAATCTTTCACTTTCTACCATAGAGGGCTTCAAACGGGCTCATCTTCAATTACTCTTGATAGCCATTTTTGTAGGAAAACTCTACCAGTGGCAGGTAGTATTCACACTTCTTAGGCTGATGCATTACATGCATCCTTAACGTTTCCTCTAATACTTGGTTTACCCTCTCTTCATATCCATCAGCTTGAGGGTGATAGGCTATGCTAAACAACAATTTAGTCTCAAAACCAACCATTAAATATTTCCAAAAGCTTGAAGTAAATTTTGTATCCATGTCAGATATGATCTCCTTAGGAATTCCATGCAGCCTAAATATTTCTTTCATGAAAATATTGACAATAACCATTGCCTTGCAGGTTGACTTGATGGGGAAGAAGTGAGGAGACATGCGTAATTTGTCCACCACAACCATGAGTCATTCTGTTTGGCCGATTTTGGTAATCCGTTGATGAAATCCATGGAGATGGTTTCCCATTTTCATTATGGAATCGGTAGGGGATGAAACAACCATGTTGGATGCCAGTGTTATGCCTTAACCTATTGGCATTCTAGACATTTATCCAAGTAATCAGCTATGTCCTTCTTCAATCCTGGCCAATAAAATAGTTTCCTAGTGGTTGTGATCATTTTTTGATAACCAGGAAGACTAGTATATGGTATTTTGTTTATTTCATCCATCATGAACCTCTTCAAGTCGTCACAATTCATTATATACAACCTTCCTTTGTAAGTTAGCAGACCATTGTTTAGCAATTGCTATCCTTCATACTTCATCCCTATGGGATCTTGTTCTAAGTACAATTTCACAGTCTGGAAAAATGCATTTGTTTCTTATAGACTCTTGACTCTCTCCTTGAAATCCACTTCACAGGTGCTTACAACTGCCAGGTGAATCCCTTTCACACTTCTGCTAAGGGCATCGGCCACCCTATTTTATTTTCCTTTGATGTGTTTGATTTCTAAATCAAACTAACTAAGGAGAGCCATCCATCGATCTTGTCTAGCATTAAGTTTTGGTTGATCAAATAGGTACCTCAACCCACAATGGTCTGTCATAAGAACAAATATTCTACCCAGGAGGTAATGCCTCCTCATTTTTAAAGCATGCACTATCATGGACAATTCTAGATCATGGGTCACATAATTGATTTCATGCTCATTCAATTTTTTGGATTCATATAAAATTACATGTTCTCGTTGCATAAGGATGCCTTCGAGTCCTTCCTTCCAGGCATCTGTACACACAAGAAAGTCCTTGTTTGGATCTGCAATGTTCAGCATAGGTGCATTGGTTAGAAGGTGCTTCAGTTCTTGAAACCTCTCTTCACTTTCTGATGTCCAAAGAAATTAAACTCCCTTTTCAAGGATGATTTTAAGGATGGAAATTTATTTTAAAATGTAGAAACCTTGGCGAATCTTACTAATCCTTCATATGTCAACTGTAAATGTTTGGCGATATTTTTTTAAAATATTCAAATTTCTGATTTTTTTATATAGTTGTTATAAAATTTTGGCGATTTTTAAGGTAAAATCATTTTACCCTATAGAATTTTGGCGAATCATTTTTAAAATAGTGAATTTCGTTTTTGGAAAAACCATGCAAAATTAGCCCATGAGCTAAATTTAGCCCCTAAAATCATCCATGTCTCTTTTTCTAAAGGGAAGTGATTGGGAAACCAAGCTTAGAAAATCCTTTTATGAATATCCTATAGTATCTCGCTAGGCCCATAAAGGATCTGATGTCAGATACATCCTTTGGTGTAGGCCAATTCATAATGGCCTTGATCTTGTCAGGATCAACAGCCACCCCTTCTTCAGAAATAACATGGCCTAAGTAATGGACTTGTTTCTGGAAAAAATAACACTTACTAAAGTTAGCATAGAGTTGATGTTTTCTTAGTACTTGAAGTACTAACTTGAGAAGCTCTTCATGATCTTCCCTATTCTTAGAATATATTAGGATATCATCAATGAAAACCAATACAAATCTGTCTAAGAATTTACTGCATACATTTTTCATTAAGCGCATAAAAGTGGTTGGTGCATTGGTTAGCCCAAATGGCACCACCACAAATTCATAGTGACCATATCTTGTCATAAAGGATTTTTTTGGATATCTTCATCCTTAATTCAGACCTAATGGTATCCAGGCCTTAAGTCACTATTGGAGAAAATTGTAGCACCCGTTATTTTGTCAAACAATTCATCGATCCTGGGCAGGGGATACTTATTCTTTATGTTCATCTTATTGAGTTTCCTATAGTCTATGAACAACCTAAGTGTGCCATCTTTCTTTTTCACAAACAAGGCAGTTGCTCCCCATGGAGACACACTAGGTCTGAGGTAGCCTTTTTCCATCATTTCCTTTAGTTGTAGCTTGATTTCAACCAACTCTGGTGTACTCATTCTATAGGATGTTCTAGAAACTAACAACGCTCCTGGTGCAAGCTCTATCGAAAATTCAATATCTCTTCTTGGAGGTAGACCTGGTACCTCTTCCGAAAACACATCTCTATACTCTCGCAATATGGAATAGTCCTCTAGGTTTGGTTTTCCGTACTCAACAGAGTCCAACACTTGTATTGTGTACAAAGGACATCCTTTTCTGCAATACTTCTTCACTTGAAGGGATGATATTTGTCTCACTGAGACAAGATTTTGAATCCCTTGTCGGGTTACCTTTCTCCCTTCTTCATTTTCACATTCTAAGGCTTTATTTTAACAATCTAACTTGGTTTTATGGGAAAGCAACCAGTCCATGTCAATCAGCAGGTTGTAAGATCCTAAAGGAAGTATGTTTAGGATCGCTTGGGTGGGAAATCCACTCATAACCAATAGACATGCTGCTATGACCTCTATTACATTTCTTTTGGTTCCAGTGGCTAGTTGTACCAGCCATGATTTAACATGTTTAACTTGTTGCAATTTACATTTCTCAACAGTTTGAGGGGAAACACAACTCAAATTAGACCCAAGGTCAATTAAAATGGAAACTAGATGGTTGGAAATCATACCTTCCATCTCCACCACTGAAGCTTGGTGGCTGGCCTGTTTATTATCCAAAGCTACATAAATCTATGGCATGCTCCTAGCCACATCATTGAATGTGGTAGCCTCTTGGATGTTGTAGACCCTCCCATTGTTTTGTTTTCTATGTGGACAGTAACTCAATAGATTTTCTTCTCCACGACCCCAACATTTCAATGGTTCTCTCTTTGTGTTATCAGTCTTACTTGGGGTTGTACCAAAGGGTTTATTTCCACTTTGAGAGGGGAAATTTTGTTGGAATACACTTTTAGTAGGAAGGCTCATCCTAGAACCTTTCCCATAGCTCTTGAATATTGATGGTTTAAACCCCTTTTTCTTGAATCTTGAACTACTCTTCTTCTTCCAATCCTTGTAAGGTTCAGTTTTGTTCTTAAACTGCTCATAAAAATAAGTTGATTTTCGGATAGTGTCTTCTAAGGTATTTGACTCATCCAACTCAATTATGTCCAGATAGGACTGAGGTAAACCACTAATAAATCATTGCATCTTTACTTTTTCATCCTTTATGTAGGGCACATACCTCATCAACTCAAGAAATGTGTTGATATAGTCATCTATGGTGAGTTATCCCATCTTGAGTTCATAGAACTCCTTGGTCTTCCCATCAAAGTACTTTTCTGAAAGATAATTCTTCTTGAAGGATTTCTCAAATTGTTTCCATGACAAGTACTTCTCATGGATTCCTTTCACATTCCTAATGTCCTCCCACCAAATGGAACCTTTTCCATTCAAGTTGAAAATGGTTATCCATGCCTTTAAGTTTTCAGAGTAGTCATGGACTCTGAAGTACTTCTTCAAGCCTAGTATCCAAACTTCTGCTTCTTCCCCTTTCTTTATTTCTCCATCGAAGGTGGATGGTTTGGATTTCTTGAACTCCTCAAAGTCATGACTCTTGGAATGATTCATCTTATTTAATTTTCTCTGGGAATGTGTACCTATTTTTATACTAGAAGATTCCTTGCAGATGTCAATATCCTCACCAAAGGATTCCTCCACTGAGTGTCTATTGGCTCCATGTCAAGCCTTCTTTGAGGTTCTTCTCCTGGTTTGGTCACTTTCATGACCATGATTTCATATCTCGGGGGAATATAGGTTTTCTTCATATGATGTGTGTCCACCTGATTGGCTGTTGGTCCATGTTGTAGATGCCTTTGTATGTATGAAAAGATTTGTAGTAGAACTGCATTAATTTTCATTTTCTTTTCCTGCTCTTTTATCAGTCTTTCGGTGTCATCCTTACAACTTCATAACTCTTCCATGAGGCTTCTTAAAGTTTCATCCAAATATAGAGGGGTTTCCACTACCCTCCTTTCATCAGATTCTTCCTCTCTATTGTGGGAGCTTTCCCCCAATTCATGGTGTGTTACCATCCTTTATGTTGTAGTTTTCCTACGGTCCGCTAACTGTTTGAGTGTTGATACAAACTTTTTGTTAGTTAATGACCTACTAGTTTATGAACAACACAGAGTTCAAATATGAAATTTCTTTTGTTTTTAAAGCATATATATATATATATATATATATATATATATATATATAGCGATAGAAGGTTCTATTTCAATTAGAATTTCTATGTTTAGTATAGTAAACCTAGGGGAAAACTATATGTTTGAAAACTGTGTCATTTAGAGTCGATCTCGGGTTAAGATCGATGGTCATAATCCATTACGGAAAAGGTACAAGCACGCGGGTTAACGATGGGACCTGTACTTGTAATTCAAATCCAAAATTGTTTTTGTTTTAAGTTTGAAATCCAATCTGGAATCAGATGGCCTGTATTCATTGTAGAGTTTATAAAGAGCGGTGGCGAACCTGACCTTTGACGAAACCGTAATCTTATAGAATACACCTTATTAATTGTTTGAAATCCAACTACAATTTGGAATTCAAATATTACATCATAATAGTAATCCCAATATCGATCGTAGATTGTAGATCTAATGGTTTTTGTTGGTATAATGTTACAAGGAAAATCTCTCTATGGTTAGGGGTAAACCACAATAGACGGAAATGACTGCAGAAATCAACTCTAATCTCATATATGCTATCTAAGAAAATATGACAACGAGACAAGATAAAGAGCCTACCTCGTCTAGACATTTGTTGAATTCCACTGTTGAGCACTTGACTCAAAGAAATACACCTGCAACTTGTCCTCAACAACCAAGAAACGCAATCATATGGTGATAATATATAATGTTATCACATTCAATAACATAATCCATCAACATTCATAACAAATACGCCCATGGAATAACAATTCAAATGTTTGCAAGATATTAATTAGATGAGAAAAGAGTATTTCTATTAAAATGTAATCAACGTAAGTGAATGAACTACAAACTTCTGTGTCGGCATGGTTCACAACCAAGAAACCAAGTCCCTTCCAGATGGGCCTCCACCACTTCAATCCTCCACCAAAGGCAAGCTCATATAAGAGATACAATGAGGTTCTCAATCAAGTAGGGAAGACCTTGGGGGCTGAACAATGTGTTCAGACTTAAAATGATAAAGGGATGCAGACTCAATATGAAGTTAATAATTTCTCTAGAGTAACTTTGCTCACAAAGTTGAATTCTTCTCCTCTTTTCCAAAGCTCGTATTTGGCCCATTTATAGCCTTCAAGTGGAAATGAAGGGCCAAGTCAGAACATTTCTAGTATATGGAAGGTCAAGGATCATGGATCTCATGACGTGACATGGAAACCCAACACCAATTTTTAATTTTGGGCACAAAACCCGATGTACGCGGGTTGTAGTGGTGCAACCTACATATATGCATGTTGTATAATAGTTACGGCGTGTATATGTGGAAAAATATGGTTTTTAGCCTTGGGATTTGCAAAAAGGGACTTCAAGTCCACATAGGGAAATGGAAAAAGGCCTTCTAAGAAAATTTGAATAGGGTGAGGCAAATCTTGCTATAACATGTGAGGGACAAATAATAGTTCTATGGGTATTTTTGAAGGTTTTATTGGTATCCTTTTGTATTATTTCTTCGGTAGAGGTTTAACTAAGCCTCTTAGGAATGGGGTAAGATAGGGTATCACCCCTAAAATTTCTCATAAATAAGATTTTTGAACAACTCATCCATGGGCCCAAGCAGGCCAAGTGTTGTAACCATGCTCTAATACCAATTTGTAACACACCCAACCCCTTAGAGGAACATCTAAAGGATGGGTGTCAAAGTTTCTCTTTTCCTTGGTTCATTTCTGGTCTCTTACTAAGAAAAGACCTCTTCCTCTACTCACCTAAAGTTTACATATCACACTACAAGATTAAACCACCTAGCGGGGTCCTCCTCATGACCTCGGACTGAAAAATGGGAGCTAAAAATTATACTTAGCGAAGGTTTCAGGACTTTGGAAATCCCATAATTTGGGAGTTCCAACAGTGTTGCATGACGTTCTTCCTGAAGTCTGAATTCCCAGATCATCGAATAGCGGAGGGAATAAATAGTCCACATCATCCACCGAGATCCTACAGTTGAAAAGGGGGATTTAGAGATATTTCCCGCTCCACCACACGATATCCTCGAAGTGTCAAGCTAGCAAAGTTACAAAGGGCCTCGATATTTATCCACGTGGCCAACAGTCAATGGTCCTAATTTATTCTGAGACTTTGGGCTTCGGGAGTCCCAGAGGGTTAACACACTCACTCCTCCAAAACATCGGGCTAGCGAAGTTGCAAAGGAGCCCGAGATGACTCCACGTGGCCCTGGTCTTCGTGTCCTCACGCAAATATATGGCACTACACTTCATACTTCTGGACTCCTATATTCCTATATTGTCGAAGTACCCACTATCACATGGGACGATGTATATTATATGGTGGTGAGTACAAGTGGATCCCGAGTACCCTACCTGTCAGATAAACCCAGCACTAGAAACATGGCAAGATAGAGATTAAGCGTGGCCCCTACATGGTAGTGACATGTGTCACAGTATAATGTGGGTCCATGTCACCTTGAATGACGTCAAGATTCCACATCATCTTGGACTGATAGCTACCCAACCCTTCGATCTCATGGTCCGTAAGTGTCCACGTAGGCCTCACATCCATGACCTCCATTACTTCAAGGTTTCATCCTTTGAGGCGTTCTTGGTGTAACTTCCTCATTTTCCTTGGAGTGGTCGACATTGGGCTTACCTCGAGTTATATCTAACGGCCAGGGGAGATCCCGAAGGATCCCCAAATCTACGATCCACGTTAATTCACCATTTTAGACTTAAGGGATTTGGGTGTTAACATTACTCCACTCTCCCAAAGTGGAACTTCAGCGAAATTTCCTTGGCGTAGATCTAACTGTCGGTGGAGGTCCGGAGGAGTTCCTCAATCTATGACCCTTATCACTTTACCACTTCGACATTCATAATATTTGGTTTTGAACCACCTCTATCCTCCCGAAGTGGTCAACGTCGAGCTGACCTTGGTAGGGATCCAACAGTCAGGGAAGCTCCCGAAGGATCCTTAGATCTACGATTCTCGTCTCTTTGGGACTTCAGTGTTCAAGGAGATCGATGTTAGATCCTTTCTATTCTCCTAGAGTAGAACTTTTCCAAAGCTCCCTCGGCGTAGATCCAACGATCAAGGGGTCTCCCGAATACCCTCAGATCAGTGGCTCACGATAACTCATGATGGTTAAAGGGGTCAAGTTTTAGTGGTGGCAAGTTTATTTTCCATAGTTACGGAGACCTCCAAGTGCCGCTCGACCTCATGGAAAACCATGAAAGCCTGTCGCCTTCGGTCGGTTTACAAAAGGGTAATGTCATGACACTTTGGAGCTCCAAACTCCCTGAGTTTTGAAGCTAGAAGGACTTAGCTCGTTTCTGGTCTAACACTAGTTTCCCAAACCTTAGTTGCATGGATCCTTCGAAGACTCCCATGGGCTACGTGCTAATTATTTTATTCGTAAAGGAGTTTAGGATATAGACATGAGCCCTTGGTCATATGAAGATGAGTCTAAAGGAAATTCCCTTCTTCCACAGGGTTTGAAATTTACATTCCCACTAAGGTAGGTCCGAGAGGTCGACAAGACTTCAACATTTCAGCAAGTCCTACCCTGATTCTCCTGCAGATTCACATCCCATGACTCTCTATTGGCTAGGATGAGGTGAACAGAAGACCATTCGGAAATGGGTAAAATCATGAAGATGTGTAACACTTTCATGACAGTCGGGTCTCAAAAATTTCTAGCCGCAATTTTTTGGCCGAAAAAATGTTGCTAGGAATTTTTTCGACTGAAAATTTGCACGTCAAATTGAACGATGCCATCGAAATTTGTGTATAATGTTTTTTGCATGAATTATTTTCCCGTGGTAAGAATATTTCAGCCGAAACATTTATTTTTAATGGATTTCGTTAAAATCTAGGTTTCGGTCGAAAGATTATTTCGGCTGAAAACATGAAATTGGGACTGAAAACAAAAACCAGAGAATTTCCCCAAGCTTACTTGAACTTCGGAGGTTGCGGACTCCTGCAAATACTGAGAATTTGGTTTCAAAAATGACAACAACATTTCCAAAATTGAATCTACTTGCAATTCCTATAATTTGTTTTCATTTTCTTTATTTTTATCTAATTTTATTCAATTTTTTTAAAAACTCACTGCATAATATTTTCAGCAGACATTATGATTTGGTGAAATGAAATATCGGTATCTCTAAAAATATACAGTGAAAAAATTAGAAAAAAATATATTCATAATCCTTAAACTGTTCTTTTCAAAAGGATATATTTAGATTTTAGTTTTAAGTAAAAATTAAGATAGATACAAGGTGTAGAAAAACATGTGTTTAAAATCTGCAATGTTTTCAGCTTGGTCAACTTCAAAAAAATCTAGAAATTATAATATTCATCCGTTAGATTCAAAATTATAGTCATAATAAAATAGAGTCTCTATAGATTGTTGCAGTATATTTCGTTTCTTAAAAACATAAGTTTAATAATAGATACATTGTTGTAGAAAAAGGTTTCTCATTATCATTCCTTTCATGTTTAAGGAACATATTGTTAAACAACTGTCAAATTGACATATCAAATCATGATAAAAAAAAATTGAAAAATAGTCATTGGAAAGATAAAAAAAATATTCACAAATTTTGTTTTTACTGTAAAGTGAAATTATAAATAAAAAAATACTTTTGTATGCCGAAAGTTGAAGAACTTGTGAAAATATAGTTTTTTTTCTCATAAAACAAGCAAAAGTGTAACCCATCTTCATGATTTTACCCAAATAGGGATTCATAGAGAGATAATACATAATTCATAGGAATTCACATAGATAAAATACATAATTCTACCTTTAATCATTCAATAAAGAACTCATGCATAACCATATACATGCATTCAATCATTATTTCAATTTCAAAACACGGAGTATGAGAATACTTATCAGAAGACCAAAGTTTGTGAAGTGACTGCTGAAAAGGGTGCTTGTTTCCACCCAACCATAGGCATAACCACTCCTGATGGATTGACCACTAGCCACAACCAAGCTAGACCACGATGCTCTGAGAGATACTCTTTCCTCTTGCTCAATGACAGACGAGGATGAAGGTTACTCTCCTCCTCCTACACAATCTTGGCAACCAATTTTATCTATAACAAGAAAGAAGGTCTGCTCGAATACTTCCCCAATCACTCGTCAACCTCGTTTATTATCTTGTATCTAAAACCATGCCCATGGCTTCTTGTGCCCAGAACAAGATTATTTCCCAGTTCTTCCTCGAACCAGAGAACTGCAAAAATGCTCTTTCGACTCTGCTCTATTTTTGCCTCTACCCACAAATTACCTCTTCCTTGCCTTTCTTAGCAAGGTTGCGTGGGTCTGAATCCCCATCTCGTGGTCAGGTATGGAAGTCTCGCAGATGGGTACTTATCCCCATCTCCTCATTAACTCTTGAGGAGGGCCTTCCAACTACAATCCTGACTGGTAATTCATTTCTGGGTCAGAGGACTATTGAGTAATTACATCCAGTAAGGTACTAGTTTGGTGAGGGTCATCTAAACCATTCTTGGTTTTCCCTCACTATCTCTCTCATAGTGTCCATGGTCTATCTTGGCAAACCCCCCTTTCAGTAGTTATGCAACACTCATCCATTTTCTATTAATAACAGAAAATACATACATTGATCTTTTATACAAAGGTTCATCAAATCAAACATTCACACATACCTATTATGTCATAGTCTCTTGACGAGTTATAGTTATATTTACAAACTGGGAGAAACAAGGGTATTACATCGGATGAGACTTCACCTGCTTGCAGGTGATGCCAAAAGGTTCGGTATCTGAGGGTTTTGTTGGTTAATTGATGTTGAAACCTGGGTCTTCCCACTGCGCGTCAATATCGTGTGGTGGAGGATAGATCAGAAAAAAAAACATCAATGGTTGTGGATCATGAGGGGTATCCTCCCGAAATAATTCATATTGTATCTTATAGACGAGAAGATCCTGGCATTGAAAAGATGAATCTTGTTCACCAATGCTTAAAGTCTCATTTTGTAACGCCGATCTAAGTTAATCTCAAGATGCATCATTTCTTTTTAAAAGGATATATGATTAGCAGGTATGCAAAAACATAAGTTTATCTTTAAGTGAATGGTCACCGTCATTCAAGGACTAAGATGATACTAAACATTGAGTTAAATATCCCATGAAGTTGCTCAATTTAAATGCTAGGCATAATACCCTAACTCATTATTACATCGAAAGGCGTACACCTATTGGCAATGGGCACATTTAATGATCTTTTAACCTTAAATATTAATCTTAGGGCCAACAATTGAAGATGCTGGCATATTCTTAGTCATCCTCCCAAATTAATGAATGGGATTTACTATTCATAACTTCCTTTCATTTATGAATGCATGCGTTAACATGTTTACTTTTTCACATTTACCTAATCATATTAAGAAATTATTGTAAGGCTATATGATTGCCACGTTAAGATGATTAACAAGGATTAACATATATGCAAGATTTTATTACCACGTTTGGATGATTAGCAGACACTACCTCAAATGGATTGCACGTATAACTGTTGGGATGTGAATGGTGGCCACGTACTACTAGGATATGAACTGTTTTTTTTAATTAAATGGCTATGGATTATTTGTGTCACATACCACAAGATTATGGAAGGAAAGAGCGGACCATTTATGTGTTTTTTCATCTTTCGTCTGCTTTATAGGCTTTAGTGCCAGTGAAACCCAAGGTAATCCTTTCTGATAACTATTTTCATTCTGTGACTAGTTAGATCTTGTCACATTAACAAGTTAGTGGTTTTAATTGTTCATTAATTGCTAACTATCGTGTGATATAGAAGACAAGCAGAGCTACAACAATTGGAGCAACCAAATACTAATTTTCTATGAATAACCAGTCACAGAGACTACTTATGAGCGTATGGAAACTGTAACCCGAGTGTTGTAGGCATCACCTCTTTTGATATATGGAAGACAGGTTTATATCTTGGAAGAGTTGTCGTCTGTTGAATGGTGGTTGCAGTCTCTTGAAACAGGTAATTTTCATTCATGACTCATGGAAACGCTATGAAATTATTTTCTGTTGACTTTTCTTTGGCTTGCTCTATTCGCTTGCCAACAATGGATATTTACAGTTGCATTGTAATACAACAGGCGGATGGGTACCCAATCCTACATAAACCGTATAATACATTGGAGCTCTAATCTGTAATAGAAGTTATGTAAATGCAAGCATTCAAGAAGTTATTGTAAAGGTGAAACTATACCAACATACTATTTCATTTTAAAATTCTAATTAGGGTTTTTGCTAAAATTAGGGTTTGTTTGTAATCTTAATATTCTAATTAAGATTTGTTTGTAAATGAAATAGGCCTGAGATTTGTTTGCAAATGAAATATGCCTTTCGACGTTCATCAACCACAGTCATGTCGTTGTGCTAGTTTATCATTACTTAGACTCAAACGTTAATGCAAGGCTATAAGAAGAGTTTTTTCAACCTTGTAATAAGTTACTCAAAGTTGAACAATAAGTTTCATCCACTAGATAAGATTGTGTAAGAAACATAATAAGTTTAGTCCACTTAAAGTATGAATGCGCAAGTGGTGAATAAGTTCGTCAACCTTCTACAAAATTACACAAAGTTATACAATCACGTAAATGGATTCTTTTTTATATTTTTCTTATTTATTTACTCAATATAAATTCTAATTCATTATAATCAACTTAATAAGCATTGTAAAATTAAATTGCAATGATCTAATTTATATGCAGGACAGAAATCAACTATTATTCTATAAACCTTATAATCAATTATTAACTATTATTCTATAAACCTTATAATCAATTATTATACATTTAAGACAAATCATAAACCATCGTTTGAAGACAATCCATCCCCATATATATAAGAAACTAGATTAAAGAGCATCATGATTTATACTATTATCTATATAATATATTAATATAGAACTTTTCAACTTAAATAATTATAATTATATTAATATCTGTATAACATTAATATACTTTCCACAAATAATATATTAATATATGACTTTTCAACTTAAATAATTATAATTATATTAATATTTGTATAACATCAATATACTTTCCACTTCAATAATTATAATTGATGAGGACTAACACCTTATATTGTGTAAACAACCTATTATTAGGTCAATTACAACTTATATAAAATTTCTAAAAGTAACTAACTTTAACCAAAGGAATTACTTTATATTAGCTAATAATATGCACCATTAAACTCATCACATTCAATTGACCTTAATCACAATAAATTAATATCATAAGAAAACGACTTAGACCACTTTTCTTCGGGCATTACTAATATAAATTGGATAAATTGTTAACATGTGTCGTAAGGAAAAATATGAAAAGTAACTAATTTTAACCAAATATCTACATTATATAAATTACTCATCACATTCAATTCATGTTAATTACAATATTTATTTATTTTTATGGAAAAAATTTGCTCAAATTATATTAGACATATATTTTTTTCATCTTTCAGTACAATAACAGGATTCTCTAAATCCTCAATTACTTCCAGAAATGGTGTTTCAACACAGTCCAAAACCATACAAAAAGTAGTAGTTCATAATATAATCCCAATACATCTACCACTATGTCTAAAATCTGATATACACTGGATAATAATACCAGACATATAAACAAAAAAAAAACCTAAAAACCTAAATTCATCTTTCTATATCTGCTTCTATTACGCAGATTCATCAATGAATCTTTATCTGTCTTCTCGGGCCTTCATCTCCATTTGTCCATTGATAAAAAGTAACTAGTCCTTCAGGTTCAGTCAGAGCCTGCTTAGAGAGAAAGTCTGCATCAGTATTAAAATCTCTATAGATGTGCTGGAAATCAATAGAATGGAATTTTTGTATGAGCAATTTTATTCTTTTCTTCCATCCTTCTATGGAAGTCACCATCAGTCTGCTCTTATCCTTAAGCCAATCAATAACAACCTTTTAGTCACCCATAATATGGATACATGGAATCTCCAAATAATCTGCTAGCATTAAAGTAACCCATGCTCCCAAGAGCTCTGCCCTCATATTAGTTCCTTTACCACAATAAAAAGTCCATTTATAAACAGTAGACTCCCAGGTTTTTATGACTCCTCTTGCCCCACTCCTATAACCATGTTTTGCAGCTGCACCATCGAACCAGGAAAGTGTTGTATTCAGACTTTGATGTATCCAAATAGTTCTAGGAATTTGTGACTTTACCTGACTGCTGGAAAATGTAAGACGAGCTAGGGTCTTATAGATTACCGAGTGCATTGAAGGTGAAGTATCCTAAAAAATAGCCTTATTGTGTTCAATCCATGTAAACCATATGACATATGTTGCAATCGATGTAGGCACAGTCTTGTTCATGTACCAATTTTTCATACAGTCCATAAGAGAATTTCCTGTCCATTCTCCATCAAGAATTAAATTCTGTTTTAAAAATTTCCAAACTGTAATTGAGAAAGGAAAAAGTTTGAAAATATGAAATGGTGTTTCCAAATCCTTTTTATAAAGTGGACAGCAACCCGGGCCCTCCCATCCTTTCCTCTGCAACATATTCCATGTAAGAATTTTTTCTTCAATTACCAACCAAATAAATAGATTTACTTTTAACTGAATTTGCCACTTCCAAATCGATAATCTCCAATTCTCCACTTTAGTTAAGCATTTTGATGAGACAATTCTTAAATAAAAGTTCCTTGCCATTAGGTTTTCTAGGCTGTCCCCGCCCGTCCACATAACTTGATCAAAACCTTCTTGTAATATCACCCCGGTGTCGATGATATTTTTTCTGAATAAGTCCCATTCTAAAGCCAGAACATCCTCCATGCCCAGCTCATTACTCTTCACCCAATAATCAGAAATATTTGGTACATTTAACGGGTTCCGTGCCTGTGCCAAAGTCACTATATTTTTTAATTTTAATAATTCATGTAATGGAGTGGGAAAAAAATAAATGTCCTCGATCCCCAATATATGATCTTTCCCCAGGGCCACTAGATCTCCTGATCCTGGACTCCGGCTTATTCCATGCAATATAATATAAGTCACCTTCAATAAACTGCTCCATATTCTTGAAACTCCATATTGTATAAAGGAACTAGATATTAGCCAAGAAGTAACATTCTTGTTGACGAGATATTTATCCATGATTATCTTATGCCAAATACCTTTCCCCATAAGAACTCTCCAGAGGGTAATTGTTGCTAATGCTTTGTTGAAATCAAGAATATTGAGGATGCCCCATCCCCCCATCGATTTTGGAACAGAAATATTCTCCCAGTTGCATAAATGTAGGTGATGGGATACACTATCTCATTTCCACGGGAATTTTTACATCATCCTCCTCAGAAAATTCAAAATCGAAATGGGAACAACTGCCATAGAGAGCTAATAGACCGACTGACTGGTTAAAACTTCTTTCAATAGAGTTAGATGACCTGCCAACGACAACCAGCCATAACACCAGTTATTGATTCTCTTTTCAAAATTTTTTAGTAGTCAGTTCCATTCTTCCAAGCGTTGTGCCCTCACTTTGAGACAAAATCCTAGATATTTGAATTCTAGGTCCATCGATACAAATTTAAACTAGAAAACATCTTTGAAAACATTTATATCCAGCTCAATTAAACCAGCATGATGAAAAGTAGATTTTAACATATTCATTTGTAAGCCTAAAGTTAAGCCAAAAAATTTCAGAATTTTGTCAATCTCCCACCACTCCTGCATAGTAGCCTTTGTTAAAATAACCACATCATCTACAAAAATTATATGTAAAATTTTTAAAGTTCTCGAAACCAAAATACCTGTCAAAATACCAACACTCTGACTAGCTTTCAGTAGGAGGTTCAATCCTTCCATGACTAGTAGGAAAGTAAGGGGGATAAAGAACAACCTTGTCGTAATCCCCTGTTGCTCTTAAAGAAATCTGTAGCTTCACCATTTACCAGGACTGAATATGAAGTGGAAACTACACAAATCATAATCTAGTTACTCATATTAATTCCCATACCAATTTGTAGCAAAATTAATCTCAGCAGATCCCAGTTAACACAATCATATGCTTTTTGTAAATCAAGCTTTAGAACCAGAGCTTTAATTTTCTTATTCTTTATGTTATGGACACATTCATGTACTGTACCTATGGCATCATGTATCTGTCTCCCCTGAAGGAATCCCAAATTCTCTTCAGAGAGCGATCTAGAGAGAAAAGGTTTAATGTGATCTCATATAACCTTTGAGATAATCTTATAGCATAAATTACAAAGAGAAAGCGGATGGAAGTCTTCAAAGAGATGAGGTTTATTTACTTTCGGAATAAGAGTGATAAAGGTGGAATTTAAAGCTCCTACTATAAATCCTTTTTTCCTAGACTCCTCCACCATTCCAAGTAGGTCTTCCCCTACAATATCAAAAAAATCCTTAAAAAACTCGACAGTCCAGCCATACCGGCCCAGACTTTTGTCAATTTTGAACTTGGATATAACTTTCTGAAGTTCCTGCAAATCAACTAGTTTGAATAAAGCCTCATCTTCCAAATTATTTATCATATCTTTAAATAAGGAAACCATCTTCACTTGCTCTCTTACTAGAGTACTCATCCCATTTTTATAAAAATCTTTAAAGTGTTGATAAGCATCTTTTTTTAAATTTTCCTGGCCACTGTGTGTCTTCCCCTCCTCATCCTTTAACTCCCAAAGATATTTACTATTCCTCCTAAAACTCGTGTAACTATGAAAGAATTTAATATTTTGATCTCCACTCTGAACCAAATGGCCTGACTGCATTGACGCCATTGTTCCTCTGTTTTAAGTAGAATCTTTGATCTTTCTTGTTCCAGTGACTTAAGACACTGGTCACCAAAATTATTAAATATAACAACGGTTTGATTTTGTAATCTAAATGTTATCTCCTTTTCCAACTCCAATAGTCTGTAACTTTTATGATACCTCGCCTCCTTTTGCCAAGCTCTTGTTAAAATTTTCAACTCCTTAAGTTTCCAAACAAGTATCCTTTGTCTTCCATTCTCCATTAGATACTTAGGATCTCTCCAGAGTTTCTGTACTAACTCAATAAAGAGGCTTTCTGTCAACCACAATGGATTAAATTTGAAAGGAAAAGCTTTAAAAGACAGATTTGAATCTATAGCACCCATCCACAGGATGCTAAGCAATTAACTATTTATCTAAATACTTACACATTAACAACTTTGTTTTAGCATTACTTCATTGATTTTTTTTTTTCACACAATTCTCCTACATCTTCTCAATGATAAATATAATAACATGATGAAATAAGTAGTAGGCTAACTTTAAGATTTAAGAACTTAAAACATAAGTATACTCAAAATATCAATAACAAAAATATCACTGAAAAATACCTCTTCCTTAGTTTGTAGAAGCTCATCAGTTGTAATGTAGTCCTGGCCGTTTCCAAGTATTCTTTTCCCGCTTGCCCAGAGTGAAACAATGGAATCCTCCCTGCCAACTAGGAGCCTAGCCGGCTTCCTAGCTCCAAGAAACCTTTCGGTTTCTTGGCCCTCCGTGCCCGTGACCCCAAGAACAGCAAAGCACAAATGCTCAAAGCAAACTATCACAAGAATCATCTCTTCCAAAAATGTCACAACCTCTCATCATGCTCCAACCTCCCCTTCCTCTCTACTTCTTCTCCCTATCTATCAAGTTTCCATACACACTTCCCCAAGTCTCCTCAACCACCTCATCATTATCCATCCACCTCCCTTATCTAGATATTTTGGGAAAATATTAAAATAAAACTAAATATAAATGACGTGTATTAAACAACAATAAATAAAATAAAAAGTCTTTATTCTCATGCTAGATAATAAATGTTATTTGATAACTTTCTCCAAAATGTACATAACACTCCACCATGCTCATTTAATTCATCACACCCACCTATCTATCAAAGTCAAGAAGTATTTAATGCTTCTAGATATTTGTATGC
>JASDQU010737848.1:224104-259673 GCA_032191745.1 Picea mariana
TTGGTCAATATAAGGGAGATGTGTAATTCCTTCCATGCTCAACATGGAGTTGACAAGTGACACACACATATCTTAAGAACTAGCTTAGATCTATCTTAATTCTTGATCTATCATGAGCCCAGAGCCTAGAGGGATTAAATCCCTTGAGGTACAAACATTTACTCAAGTTTTGAACTCTAAAAAAATGTTTGTACCTCAAGGGATTTGATGTGTCTAGGCTTATGATAGATTCACAGTTAAGATGGATCTTTATTAATTTACACCATGAGTTTCTTAATATATAAAAAATGTCACAATGCACAATTCTATTTTATTCTTTTCTCTAATGGTATTAGAATACATCGAGTTTGATGCTTTATTTCTTCATGGATTTTCTTGTACAGTCAAAAGAAATGATACTCAAATTATGGTTTCAATCTATAACATGTTTCTTTCTTTCAGACTGTTTTTATAGATATCTTTAATCCATACTTTGACTATAGAATCTGGGTGTTCAATCCTAGGGTCCATACTGAAGTTACATGACTATGTTACATACACCACAAAACCACACCCCAATGAAATATGATTGGAAGACTACTTTATTGTAAATACTCTAAATCGAGATTAGAAGATATAACAACAACAACAACAAAATAATAATCTGTTTTTAAGGTCCAAACACCAAATTGGTGTATGAAACCCCCTTTTTTTGTGGGAGAAGGGACCCCCTTAGCCTAGGTGTATGAGACCCCCTTGTTTGTGGGCGAAGGGACCCCCTCCATGCAACAATTTGACTACTAAACCCTATAGAAATATACATACCCTATCCCTTCTAAACATTTGAACCTATAACCTTCAAAAATAAAAAATAAAAACATAAACATATATTTAATATATATCTAAATAATTTCATTCCTTAGAAATTCAGATTTTATTTTTTTTCTTTTTGATCAACCATTTAGAAATATATATAGATGCCTCGATTCATTCTACCTAGAAATTGTCTTTACGCCCATTAGGCTATGGAATTAAGCTATTGTTGATATTGAGTTCTTTAGTTTGTGGAGTTGATCTAAAAGCCATTTGTGTTTTCTTGTGCCCAAACACTATATATGGGTTTTCGATATATCTAACTTAATTGATATATCCAAAGATTCGATTCCTTTATATAGTATCATATACAAAGAATAATTGTTATTTGGCTTAATAACTGTCATGTACTCTATATACTTAAATATATATTTAAGTTAAAGCTGTAATAGCGGGGTCTAATCAATCGATTTCTGAATGATGTTACTGGACCACGGTTTCAAGGTGAAAGTGAGATATTTATATTATATTCTCGCAATATAACTGCTTACAACAATCATACTGCTACACCTTTTTTACCAAATGAAAAATATCACAAATTTATATATTGTATAAATTCTTTTATATTGACCGATTCTTTTTTTTCAGTGCTTAAGATCAGCCCAGATAGAGAAAAAAATCAGTTCAAAATACAATGACCACTAACTCATCAAACTCCAGAAATAAAAGCATCAATGAAATTGTAAATGGCAGACATTTCAGAGCAAAAGAAATTCCACTTTTTCCACTAACTCTTACCCTCCTCAAACTTGAAAAATATTTAGAGAAGAAATAGGGCTATCTTCCCAATTTTCGCAGTGATACACTGACAGCCTACCTATCATACTGCTACACCTTGGTAACGCAGAATAATTTCATAATTCCTTACACCACTGTATGATATAATCTGTCATCATTATTCAACACAAACACACAAATAAATGATAACAATATTCCAAACATTGAATTTCATCCAATCATTCTTCAATTTATAAATTAGTGGTTTAATTTGTATGTCTCTAATAGAAATTATATATATATATATATATATATATATATATATATATATATATATGCAAGAACAATATAATATCAATTGTGAAATGGTAAATGTGTACCATCAACCTTGAAGTTTTGTCGAAATTGAATATAACCACCAACTTGTCGATTGTCGACTGAACCCATTAGTTACCACCCTGCCAATATCATGGGTACTCTTCTCCCCCAAGGTTTTCCTAGCCACAATGGGGATGTATAGTTTGTGGCTGTATAGGTACCAACCACTAACCAGAAACATTGGTGCTTGAGCTCGCAATCTCTGACGTTCCCACCTCCAAAGAATACCAATGTCCAAACTCGCAAATAGAATTACTCAAAGATCAAATGGTCGTTATGATGATCATCCAACAATAGGGAATAAGAAGTCCCTTATTCTTCCAAACACCTTTCTTTTATAATAAGCCCAAGTGCACATGAAATTACCAATTAAAAATTTAAAATAAATCATTTCCTTCACCCACTTTTCTTGGCTTCCTAAATTTACTCCTAAATGTTTCTTATTTTTTCTTCAAGATTCATCAACTTTTATGATTCGTAACTTTTCTCCTAGATGTTTCTTAGCTTTTCTTAATTCTTATATTTTCTCTTAAATGTTTCTCAACTTTTCTTGACTCTTAGATTTTCTTCTAGATTTTTCTTTTCTTGACTCGTAGGTTTTTTCCTAGTTTTCACCCAACTTTTTAAACTTAAATTTACTGTCTAATTATTTTTATTTTACTTTGACCTTATCATAAAGGTTACTAATGTAACATCTTATTTAGCCTATTAAATTAATTTTTTCTCTTTTTTTTCTTAAATGGATGAAAATAATTAATACTTTTCTTCATTTGATAATTTCTAAGAATGATTTTTCTTGTACGCTTCCCTTACGTTATGCTTCATTTATACCTTTACATATCCATCTAGAATTTCATAAGAATGATAAGGATGTTATGCACGCCATGCCCTTCAGGACTTATTTTCGTACTCCAAGGGTGCTATGTCTCATGTCCTTCAAGCATCTGACCTTAAGCAATAGGAAAAGTGGTGCAACTACGGAGACCTTGTTAACTCTGGCCGTTGCCCCTATTTATAAGACTAATGGATGTTGAGGAATAAATCTTTCACCTTATTGCATGCCCCTTATTTTATCCTCATGATTTAGCAAGATCGCGACCTTCCCTCATGACAACATGCAATTGTTTGAGCAAATGTGTTCACACTTTTCAACTCTTTCCACAGTAGGAGTGCTACTAGGTGGAAATAGAGAGGTTGTTCCACCTCTCCTAATAGTACCTGGTATGGTTGTATAGAACCCCATTACCCATGAGTGGGTCAAATTGACAAGCTTATGCTACTTTTTATTTTGTTTAACTATTCATCAATCTATCATTAGCTGAGAAACAATAATCACATATAAACTCAAATCACAATGCATCGATTTTAACGTGGAAACCCTTGTGAGAGAAAACCGCAAAAACTTATCTTTATAAATGTCTGTAGGCACCAACCTACTTAAGACACCAATGTAATGTCCCCAACTAGGTTATATGTGTTTATTGTATTTTCTGTCCAAAAATTGTTAATTCTCTTTGTGTAAATATGTCAAACACTTTGTATTAATATTGTTGTTAACCCCTTACAAACAATTTTCTCATACAAGAATACTAACAAACACATTGCATGCATCCATTACACCGAAAATAGACCAGATAACCATGGAATCTTATTATGGATTGAAAAAAAATTACAATGATATTTAATGGTTGTAATAACAACTACATAATACTCTTGAACACACAATTCTAATGGTTGCAAGGCAGTTGCAAAAAAATACTAACAAAAAAACACAAGGAAACCTGGAACGATGTCAATCTTTGATTCTTCATGCAATGCTCTGCTCCAGTAGTGTCTACTCTGCTAGTAGCCCTCCTGTAACCCCATGAACCTAATCCAAATGGCCTACTACGATCGTGATCATAGAGGTTCTCATGGGACAACCGATGGACGTCTAGTGGGGCCTCGTGGGACGCCTGTACTCAACCCGTGGTGATGCCCTAAACCCCGGTTTCTTCAAAACCCTCCTGAAACCTAAAAGTGTTTGGGCTTGAGCTCATCTGGAAATTTTCATAAACCTCCTGCGTTCTCCAATTGAATACAAAATACCAAGTGAAGCTCCAGTGGTAGTCCTATATGGAATCCCCTTTTGTCTGGCTAGGGTAAGTATTGCACCACCGAAACTAGACTGTAGTAGTGGAAGAGTTTTTCTAAACCCCAACAAAACAATGGCTTCAAGAGCACTCCAAAATGAGAGATCAAATCATAATGCCAAAGATAAGGATTACCCCTCTATTTATCCTTCCTTGGGGCCTTCTAGATCTTTCCCCTTCTTTTGATGAAATCAAACCCTCACTTAATCTTCCCTCCAATTTCATTCAAATATATTTATTTGTTTGATTTAATTTCACTTTAGGATTTGTCATTTCTTTAACTTAGTGACACCAAATAAACCTCCTTGAATCCATTTTCCCATGTTGACTATAGCATACAAGATTCATATAGGCTATTGATTCATCCTCCATTATAATCAATTAGAAGGGGATATTGCATTCCTCCTTTCCCAAGATTGATTTTCCTCAAGAAAATCCATATCAGGGTGTTGTAAGATCTTCTCTCCTTCCCAATAGAATCGTCTACGGAAAATCATCTCCATACAACCAAGAACTCTTGAATGACTTTTCTCCTCATCCTCCATTCCATGACATCAACAATGCTCTTGGGAGATAGAACCAACTTCCCTCCCTCATCTAGTGGAGGAATATCTGTTGAAGCAGTGACCTACTATCCCAATGCTTTCTTGACGCATGATACATGAAAGGTATTGTGGATCCTTCTACCCTCTGGTAGATCCATCTCGTATGTTACCTCCCCAACTCTCCTGATCACTTTGTAGGGTCCATAAAAGCAAGGCTTTATCTTCTCTACACAACTCTTCTTCAACAATGATTGTATGTAAGGATGTAACATGAGAAAGACTAGGTCCTCAACCTCAAAGTTGTGTTCCACCATGTTCCTATCCACATACATCTTCTGCTAATTTCGAGTGGCCTGCAAATTCTCCTTGAGGACTCTCAAGATGTCTTGTATTTACTGCAACCAATATTTGTCCTTGGGAGCTTTTCTCTCCCCAAATGCCAAATCCACAAAGGACGGGGCATCATAGCCATACAATTCCTTGAATGGGCTCATCTCGATGGACATGTGATGAGTGGTATTGCAAAAATTCTCCTTGAGATGCAACCACATTATCCATTCTCACTGCTACCCTGAAACATAGTTCCTCAAGTACCCGTCAATCCATTTTTTTACTATATCAGTCTACCCGTCTTTGTGGGGGTGGTACCTATTACTAGGTATCAACTTCTTCCTAGATAACCTAAACATCTTCTGCCAAAATGCGTTGAGAAACCTACTATCCTGGTCATTGACTATGTTCCTTGGAAGACCATGGAGTCTGATCACCTCCATGAAGAATAGATATGCTACCTGAGATGCATTGTACTCTAAAAGAATAAAAAAGAAGTGTGCAAATTTATTCAATCTATCCACTACCACATATATACAATCCATGCCCTACACCTTTGAAAATCCTGTGATGAAGTCCATGGAAATGTTATCCCACTTCAGCTTCAGAATCAAAATGGTTGACGTAGTCTCACAGGATGTGTAAACTTGGACTTGTTTTGTTGGAAAATCATGCACTCCCTCACATGATGAAGTAAATCCTCCTTGAGACCCTTCTATGAGAATATCTCCCTCACATGCATGTAGGTCTTTAAATACCCTTGGTGTCTTTTCAGTGGCACGTCATGTATTTCCCTCAAAATCTTATTCTTGAGTTTGGACTTAGGGACAAGATAGATATTGTGTTTGTAGTAGATGAATTCATCCACTACCTTGTACCTATCATCCTGAATACTTCCCTCCATCACCTCACAGGAAAAGGTTCTCTTGGAGTATTCCACCAAAAGAATGGACTTCCAATCTGTTGAAATCTCTGTCATGGAGAAAGATGCATGTCTCCTGGATAAGGCATCAACAACTATGTTCTTCTTCCCCTTTACATAATCAATGTCAAAATCATATGCCTTCACCTTACTCACCCATTTCTACTACCTCTTGTTCATATCGCGTTGCTCTAAGAAATATCTTAAGCTGTTGTGGTTCGTCTTAACCACAAAGAGTCCTCCTATGAGGTATTGTCTAAACTTGGCCAATGCATGCATGATGGCCAACATATCCTTATCGTAGATAGGATATATATTCTATGGATCTCTTAGATTTATTCTCTTCAAATCTATCAGGTGTTGATTCTACATCAGTATTGCACCTATCTGCTCACCGGGTGTGTCACCTACCCCTGAAAGGTTGTGTGAAATATGGAAGTGCTAATACTGGGAAAGTGCTCGCCACCCTCTTCATTTTTTTGAAAGCTAATTGTGTTTCCTTTGAACATTAGAACATTCTTGGTGAGGTTTGTTAATGGTGCAACCAATTGTGAAAATACTTTCAAAAAGTGCCTATGATGACTGCATATCCTGAAGAATCCTTATAGATATGTGAGTGATCTGGGGGTGGGACAATCTAAGATTGTTTGTATATTCCCATGATGTACCTTTACTCCCTCAATACCAATCATGTTCCCCAGATAGAGGATTTATGTCAACCCAAATTTGCACTTTGCCTCCTTGGAAAAAAGTGATTGCTCCTCCATAATGGTGAGAATCTCGTCGACATGTTGAAGATGTTCCTCCCACGTCTAGATATAGATAGAAATATCTTCAAAGAACACTAGTAATAATTTCCCCAACTATTTGTTGAATATATGGTTCATGCACGACTGAAAGGTATTTGGTGTTACAAGGAAAATCACTTTATGGCATGGGGTAAACTAGAAAAGACAGAATGACTGTAGAAATTGACTCTAATCCCAAGTATGGTATATAAATGAAAATGCTAACAAGACAAGATGAAGAGCCTACCTCCTTCGTACATTTGATGAAGACCACAATTGATCACTCGACTCAAATATTTATACCTACAACTTGTCCTGAAAAACCAAGATACGCAATCATATGGTGATAATATATAATGTTAACACATACGATAGCATAATCCATTAACATTCATAACAAATATGCCCATGAAATAATAATTCAAATATTTGCAAGACATCAATTGGACAAGAAAAGAGTATTTCTATTAAAAAATGATCAACATAAGTGAATGAGTGACAAACTTTTGTGTTGGCACATCTCAGAACTGAGAAACAGAGTCCCTTCCAGTTGGGCCTCCACCACTTCAATATTCACCAAAGGCAAGCTCATATAAGAGAGATAATGAGGTTCTCCATCAAAGAGGGAAGATATTGGGGGTTGAACAATGTGTTCAGACTTTAAAGGACAAAGGGATGCAAACTCAATATGAAGTGAAAAATTTCTCCAAAGTATCTTTTCTCTCAAAATTTGAATTCTCTCCTCTTCCACGGCTTGAATATGGCCCAATTTATAGCCTTCAAATGGAAATGAAGGGTTGAGTCAGAACGTTTCTAGTATATGGAAGGCCAATGATCATGGATCTCATGACGTGATATGTAAACCTGACACAATTTTAAATTTTGGGCACAAAACCTGATGTACTCGGTTTGTAATGGTGCAACCTATGTATACACGTGTTGTATAACTTGTAGGGCGCGTATATGTGGAAAAATATGATTTTTTGGATCTGGGAAGTGAAAAAGGGGGCTTCAAGTCTACATAGGGAAATGGAAAGGCATTCTAAGCAAGTTGCATGGGGTGAGGAAAAACTTTCTATAACAGATGCCCCCTAATGTGTGAGGTCAGAGGAGTATCTACGATGGATGAAATACATTATAATTCCCAGAATATAAAGTAGATACATGCCATAGGATTCCATAGTCACGAACAAGGCCCAGTGAAAACTGATCTCAAAATCAATCTGAAGATATTTGTATACAATGGAGTACAATTTGATCTCCCATGATCATTGAAGTCATATAGGTACTGGTCCAATGAATGATAGAAAAAAATCAGGAAATATGCTACTATAAGTTGATGTCTTCAAGTATTCTACACAATCCGCCAAAGGTGCAAGTCTACATCATGTGAATAAAGGAGTTTAGGTCGAACACAACGAGACTTTGTTTGATTTTCGGTCATCAAGGTATACCATTAATAGATGTGAGACAACCTATCGATAATGAAAGTAGGTATCAAGGTACTGAGTACAATCTTACAAGTGTGAATAAAGGTGTTGAGGTCTAACACTTAAAGAATCCATCGATCAAGAGACATTGATGCATTCCCAATTGTCGATGTTGCGAGATCCTTCCATTGATGACTACAATCCTCGAGGTACTCATAGGGCTCTAGGCTTTGTTTCCGTAATAGATGAGTTGAATTCGATAGAAGGATACCCGTTGAAAGGAGAGCATTAAGGAATCTCTCATCATTCAACATGAGGTACAAAGAAATATCTTGATGATTTGGAGGAACTCAGACGAATAATGTGTTCATGAACCAACGACCCTGTGCATCTTTCACATGCACTAGATGCAAGTAGTGCACGAAAAAGACCCTCTAAATAGAAAAAAAAAGGAAAAATTTCCAACAAAGGCGAGGAAACCACCAATAAGGATAATGGAATCCAAGACACTGCATAAATCCCAATGTGTGAATAGATTTCTTGTCGTCGAACACAAGGGAAACTCCCCAGTCAATGACCAATGAGGAGATGTCAACTGTTGGGTTCAAGGTTACCTACCCATAATGAAAGTAGGACCGGGGTGCATAGTAGGACTACAGCTTCATGTAACTATATGACACACTGAGGGTATGGTCGGCACAAGATTATAGACTTCCTTTGAACAAGAGCATGAGACACATGGAAGACTCCAACAATATAGACTTGATAATGAAACTTCATGATGTAGAAGGCATCAATCAAACTCTCCATAGGTATTGTAAGAGTAACCAGTCAGAGGAGTAAACTCAAGTAACGAGATCAACTTCCTAAGGTCATGCTAAACCCAAAATTTGGATGACAAGTGGACTTAAAAGTCTTTTCTTTGTTCAAAGGTGACATGACTGCTGCCAATATGAGATAATGTTCTTTTCCTGCCCATATTTTTTTGTTTTTTCATAAGAAAATGAATCCTATGATACAGAGGAGGAAATGAGTTTCGCGATTAATAAACTAGTTCCAACAGTGGAACATACCCATGCTCAATGCAAGGAGGTGCATGCAAAACATGGACACTTAGGGGAATGTTTCCTCTTAGGGTATAGGGTGTTAAGCTGCAAATGATATAAACAAGGCTCTTCTAGGCTAGTGATGCAAATTTCTGAGGTAATAGGCTTATAAAGAGAAAGAGAGAACCAACAATAGGCTCAATACTACAAGCAGGAGGATGAACTGCAATTACAACTTAAATCCAAAGATTGTCCTTTTTCATAAATTTAGTCCCCTAGGCTCGAAAAAGTATAAAACAATACCCAGAAGAACTCTTCTAGCCAATGTTGACTAGAGTATTCCTTTTTCAAAATAAGTATACTTGGTCCAAAAAAAGGTTAAACTTACACCAAATAGACTTCCTTTCAAAGTCATTTAACGAGTGTGAAAGAGACAAGTTCACTCGACAATCTTTTCACTTTTTTAGAGAGTCAGAAGAGAGCTTAACTAAGATCAATAATGATGTTCTAAAAAACATATCATGGGGGCGGCTAGGGATCCCATGTAGGAATTTTGTTGAAATTCAACAACTCATAGATAGTTGACACAATCTCAAGAAACCCAAAAATTTCCAAGCCGAGGAGGATAAAATACTTGCAGAGGAGACTTTATCTACAATATATCGAAGAATGCCCCTTATCTGGAAGGGTATAGAAGAAGGAAGGTGAAGCTCTACAAGATCATTCCAATAAAAGGAAACCATCCTAGGACTTGGAGGGAGCATACTCGAAGAGAGTGGAATGATCCCTTGTTCAGAAGGCACATGACTAGAAATTCTAAGGACATGATCGAAAGATGCATCACCCCTTGAAAGAAGAGTGGGATTGACTGAAGATTTCATCGACAATGTCACTTCCTTAGAATTGTCACTCTCTAAGAGAAGAGTGGGATCGACCGAATATTGCATCAGTACAACCACTTCTTAATCGTTGGTTGAATAGTATGCAATACAACAAGGTCAAGAGACACATCACCCCCAAAAGAAACAGTGGTGTCGGTCGAAGATTCAAATGACACGACTAGTGGTTGAACAGGATGCGAGACAACAACATCAAGAGACATATCACCCCCTAAAGGAAGAGGGGTGTTAGCCAAATATTGCATCAACATGACCGTTCTATCAACCAAAGAAGGACTAGAATGTTGGGAAACCAAAGACGAGTGAGAACCCGAAGGGCCCCTAGGAAAGGACCACGCTTCTTGTACCACATCAAGGGCAGGGCAAAAATGAGTAAAGTGATCTCCTTTGCAAATGCTACAAAGGAACTTGGACATAATTCTTATACGTCGAGGCTTCTCAATCATATGAATGTAGTGGTTGGTGACATTCTCCCAGCATGACTTGTAGAGGCTAGTAGCAGATCTCCAACATGACTTGCAGAGGTTGGTGATGAATGACCAACAAGACTAGAATAGGTTGGTGATGTACCTTCAACATGACTAGCAGAGGTTGGTGATGAACCCCCAACATTACTAGTAGAGGTTGATGATGAATCCCCAACATGAATAGCAGAGGTTGGTGATGAATCCCCAACATGACTAACAAAGGTTGGTGGTGTATGTTTAGTATGACTAGATTTTTTCCCCCAACATGACTTGCAGTGGTTGGTTGTTGGTCTTCAACATGGCTTGCAGAGGTTGTTGACCTATCTCCAACATGACTAGAAGAGGTTTGTGATATAATGCTGGTATGACTCACAATGATTGAACTTGTGTTTCCATCATGACTGGTGGAGGCCGGTTGTGACATTTGAGACCAAGGTTCCAAGAAAGACTAGTTTTGAGAAATTGCAGGCCAGGAAGGGTTCTGGTATACATAGTGGCCATGTTCAATAGGAAGGTATCCTCCTTCAAATTGATTCATAAAGGGTTGTAATGGAATTGTCGCCAAGGAAGCTGCTTGTGAAGAGAAAGCAACATGACAAGGGTTACTCAGGTGAGGATATATGTTGTCCCTGGATGAAGGAACTTCATGAAGGGGTTTTCCCATACTATAAAACTGACTCCCCCTAGATGAAACACTAGAGGAAAGACGAAGGTCTACCATGGGAAAATAATTTATAGGAACTGACGTAGTAGAAGAAGGATAGATGGATAGAATTTAATTAGTAGAATGATCACCCATTTGAGCACTTTATCCTGGAAAATTGAAGCTAGTATTGGATCCATAGGAAGGAATATTCCAACCTCCTACCGTAAGATTTGGTTGAGGGATATGACTCCCACCAAACGAAAAGGGAGAATAAGGAGGAATCATGCCTCCAAACCAAAAACTAGGATTCATGTAAGGAGATGAGACAGAGGATAGCAAGTGCGAAGACATGTCTGGCATACCAAGAGAAAAAATATTAGAGGCCCAAAAGGATTTGTTCCCATGGAATGAGCAAAGACCATGGGTTGGGTAGCGCTAACTGAGGGAGTCATGGGGGCTCCACTAACCATAACAATGAAAACTCATGACATAATACAAAATCCTAAGGCCTATTATCCCCTACCCTAGGGATAACTAAGGATACCACGTCTATTCCCATAGGTCCTAGACATGGAGTAACGAGAGCCAGATGACTTGAGCATGGCCCCAGAGGGCCCCTCTTTTCTTCAGTAAAACATATTTATCAATAGTAGCAGTATCCATCCCACCAGCCTGGTCTTGAAGTAGCAGTAATTATTTCTCCATGAGGTAATGATCCCTAGTATCATCGTATTTGTCACTCTGATTCTTGAAGCACTTGAATATGTTGCATTGAATTCCCCTTCATTTCATAAAGTTTTCTTGGAAATTATTCTCTTTGACTTGTTCATACCTGAAAGGGTGACATGATTCCCTAGTAAGTTGATCTCCCTTTAGTATGGGTTGCTACTGGGTGGGTCTATGAAAGGTCATTGTCTGTTACCTCCATACTTACCACTTTCCATATTTATTCCTCTCATTTTCCCATACCCTTGTTCGGGCATTGGAATTTTCCACACTTGGAAGTATTGTACCTTGCCTTATGAGAAGAAGGGGCTAAAGAACCAATGGGTGAAAGTAGCTAGCAAGAGTTAAAATCCAAAGAAGAAACCTTTGAGATGCTTTTCCCATGGATTCCCGAGAAAGCAGTAAAATGATTCTCAGTAAGAAAAGGGAACCTATAAGATAAATAAATACTCATGGTATTAGTTGGTGGATAGGAGGTCTCATCATGAGTTGGCCTATTATGACCATGGGCATGTAACAGTATGACACTACCACCTAACTAGTCACCAAACCAGGGTAGTGACTCTTGGTGGCATAGCCAAGAGAAAGGGGTCTCATCACGAGCTAGCCTTCTCATCTCCATGAAATTTTTGTTCATAATGTTGTCACTTCTGGTCACCAAGCCAGGAAAATATCCCTCAACTCTTCCCTTGAAGCATAAAAAATGAAAGATAAAAAGCAATGAAGCTAAGAATAAAAGGAAATGAATATGCTAGGAAACAATGACATCGATGACAAGGTGCAACTCGCCCTCTACAAAGGCATCCACAGGTAAGATTTACATTTCCCTGTTATCACTAAATCCCATGCCCAAACACTTATCCCACGCCACATCATACACTTACATGACCTAGATTGGCTCTCTCCTAGGTAAGACCCCAAAATTAAGGAGGATTAGCCCAATAGGACACCCTGAGACCCTCTCCAAACTTCACTTGTTAAATTGCATAACATATTTGATAATTTTTCTAGGTAAAGGGGGGTTTGATACATATGTTTGGGTGATTTGATTATTGGATGTGATTTACATGTTATGATCCCTGTGACTTATGAACCCTTGGAGGGCATACTTGTTATTGCTACGGGACCTTTCCTGGTGGACAGGTACACATGAGGGAATGATTAGCTAGGATCTTCATGGGGAAAAAATCTCACATATGGATATTGTAACCCCATCCAGGGGCAAGAAGACATATAATATTTGCACAAGGAAGAAAGAAGAACATCACCTTTGGAGGCACCCAGGAAGGCCTAGACCCAGGGGGATCTTTCTCTTCCACATAGACGTTGGTTGTAGAAGGACCATGATGTCATCATCATAACCATGGATGTTATCCAGAGTTGGGGTTTATGTTTTGGAGGTATTTATGAGCCTAGTGGAATGTGTGGGATTCATCTAGGGCCTTTGGCAGCCAAGCACCCTACCTTTTAGGCCCAACGTTCCACCTAAGGGCCTCAATGTCACCCTAGAAGGGAATGACGTCACCCTTGGAAGTGTTTTTAGATGCTAATTAATTTGATTTATGTCTAAATTGAATTTATTTGTAAATTGGCGAGGTGAGCCTTTATTTGACCTGAAATTAATTAAAGGTCACTAGTTTTGTATGAATAAACATAAAGAACATTCATTTTTACATCACAACTCCTCACACAAGAGGAGAGGTCTGAAATTCGATCCCTAGAAGTGGTATTGGCTGAAATTGTGAGGCACACTCTTGTATAAGGTTGACTTTTTGCAAGTTGGATCAATCTTGGAAGCTTTTATGGTGATCTTGCATGGTATTTCATTATTATTCTTGGTACAAGTAGGTAATGTGCATTTTTTTCATCTATTGGATGGTTTATGTATGGTTTTATTTTCTCATACAAGATTATGAAATTGCATGATATGCTTAATACTTGAAGTAAGGAACTTAAATTGCTACTTTCTTACTTTCTATTTTCCAATCTTTTCATTGAATTGATCTAGTAACTAGTGAAACCTTGGAGCCCTATCTTCCTAGAACTCTAAGGTTTTGACCTAGTTATCTTTGCCTAAGTTCTTATCCCATAAGAAGCCTATGGAGAGTGAGGTGTCAGGGCCTAGAATTGCCTACACCCTAGTATCTTGTTTTATTGAGAAAAATGCATAGGGGGACTTAAGTTACTACTTCTCTTATGCATTCTTCTTGGAATTTTTTGCACTATCAAAATTGATTTGCAGCCTTAGAATAAGTCATCCACTTGACTCCATAATCCCTATAAGAACTAGTTTTAGCCTCTCTCTTATTGAAGGATTGATTAAACACTCAAACTCGCTTCCTTGAAGCTTTTTCTTACTTCTACTAACTCTTAACTAGACTAATTAACTAGTTAACTTGTTGTTGTTTCAAATCACTACTACATCCATACTAACCTACAATAATTTGTTGCATACACCTACATAACTTGCATCTAACCCACTCATAAATTGCTTGTGACAATTGCCAAACAATCTACTCGATAAATGCTAAGTTTACATGGTGTTTTCTTGCGATTCTGAGCACTAATACTTGTTGTTGTTACAAAAGATTGATACAGCCATCTAACTACAGAAAATTCTCTACCAAATTGACATTTAATTCTATCTAGACATTGCCAAAATTGCTCGTGACAATTGATTATTATTCTGCCTAGTTAAAGCTACATTTTCTTGTCTTTTTCAAGCAATTCAAAGGAATGTTTTTGCAGATGTTACTAAACACTTATTGTTGTTGTAAACTATTATATTGCTGCAATTTTATATCAGCTAGCTTATTTTTCAAAGGTTCATGGTCTTATGAAGCACTAACATCAACATTTTGTACATGAAATTTGCCATATATTCTTTGTTGTCATGTTCTGGGCAGGTACACTCCTTATTTAATATTGCTTCATCCCTTACATACCTAAAGAACCTTTTTATTTGAGTGACCAGTGAGAGGGGGATTTTCTTGCATCGTTACCTTAGTTATCATCCCTTTAGGTCACTGGGGACATCTCCCTTGGGGTAATCTTGATATACTCCTAAACAGAAAGGGGTTTCCTATTAAGGTGGAAATGATAGGTCACCCCATGTTACGCCAATATTTCCTCACTTTCCTTATAGTTTTGGGAAAGTAGATATTGTGTGATAACAAGGCTAACTAATAATCAGAGAGCACACCAAAGTAAAGAAAAAAATCCAATGCACACAAACATGATATAGTGGCTGAAAAGGGGCCTCCCTTACTAGAATAGGTATGTCTCACCCAATAGGGGCCTGAGACTCCCTTCAAAATATCGGAGGTATCAAAATCAGTTATAAGGGTCCTTGTGGGCTTAACAACGCAGTCGGTTAGTTCCCCCCAGATATATAATCCTCCATAAAGGCTATGTGTTTTCCAACCCATATCTGACTCAGGGTACCTACAAAATAACCCCTGCAAGTAACCTATGTGGCTACCTATGTCAAGCAAATAAACCCACCATGATATAACCAATGTGCAAGAAAATAGTTGTAATTCAAGTCCACCAGATGGGCATGGTAACAAAGACCAAAATATCGAAAGCACTACTTCTCACATAGGTAAAGGTACTAGGAAGACCCCCAAATATGAATAGATCCCCAGAAATATCTATGACGCTAATAAGGTATTAGAGGGTTATCTCTGCAACTGACTTCGCATGACCTCGTGATTAACTCTAGTGTGAGCAGAGTGTCCTAATGTCACTAATTACACAATGGATTTCACCACTCCCTCGTCAGACACATATGTTGATTTTAATAGCCTTGGAGAAGTTTACTCAAAAAATCCTATTCCAAGGTCGTATATCCTATGCTTCTTTGTGTACTTTGAAAAAGAAAATCATTTCTAATCAATTTTAATTAATCAACATTACTTTTAATGATTTTTTTAAATCAAGAGATGTGATCATGAAATTGATGATGTTATTACTCAGCATATGAAATAAATGAATATAAACAAAGTGCTAAGTCCTAATCTTAAATTCTCAAAAGATGGTAAGATTTTAAAATGAAACTTTCAATTCAACTATGCAATTTCAATAAGATCCAATCTTTCCATATATGTCAAGATCAATACTAAACAACCAAAAGAGAAAATGCCAAAATGCAAAATGAGAAAAATGTATATTTTTTGTATTTTCAATATAAAGAAATGAAAATGAAAGGATTGAATATCAGCTTGATATACAAACCCTACTGTAAGAAAAAAGAGATAAGCCAAGAAGGATACCAAGAAGCAAATAGTCAGACCAAGATGCAAGGAAAACCAATGAAAAAGATGACGAGAAAGAAAACCACCTGAAAATTCAACAATAAAAGGTTTCCTATCACTCTGCAAGCACTCAACATCTCATAAAGAGACCTAAGAAGACTCAACAACCAACCAAACTCACCCAATAAACACCAAACTCATCCAGTAATCCTAAAAAGTTGTTGTATGTGGTTGTTTGAGACAAACTCGCGTATGTATTTTCCCTGTAGAAAGACAACTCGCGTATGTACACGTCTGTCAAGGGAAAACCCACATATATATATTAAAACACTGCCTGGGAAAGGGTTAAACCAAGAAACTCAGATGAAAAGTAAAAATAGGTCGTCAAGCAATCAGGCGACAAGGAAACTCAGGCTAACAGAAAGAAATCGAAGGAGAAAAACACTCCAAACTCTGAAATAGAATATTCATCCCCAGTATGCTCACCAATTCTGTTATGAGGAAAATCACTCTATGGCATGGGGTAAACCACAATAGATGGAATGATTTCAAAAATTGACTCTAATCCCAAGTATGCTATATAAATGAAAATTCTAACAAGACAAGACAAAGAGCCTACTTCATTCGGACGTTCAATGAAGACCATTGTTGAACACTCGACTTAAATCTTTATACCTGCAACTTGTCCTCAACAACCAAGATACACAATCATATGGTTATAATATATAATGTTATCACATATGATAGCATAATCCATTAGCATTCATAACAAATATACCCTTGGATTAATAATTCAAATATTTGCAAGACATCAATTGGATGAGAAAATAGTATTTCTATTAAAAGATGATCAACATAAGTGTATGAGTGACAAAGTTTCATGTCGGCATGTCTCAGAACCAAGAAACTAAGTCCCTTCCAGCTGGGCCTCCACCATTTCAATCCTCCACCAAAGGCAAGCTCATATAAGAGAGATAATTAGGTTCTTCATCAAAGAGGGAAGAGCTTGGGGGTTGAACAATGTGTTTAGACTTTAAAGGAAAAAGGGATGCAAACTCAATATGAAGTGAAAAATTTCTCCAGAGTATCTTTTCTCTCAAAAGTTGAATTCTCTCCTCTTCCATGGCTTGAATATGGCCCAATTTATATTCTTCAAATGGAATTGAAGGGCCAATTCAAAACGTTTCCAGTATATGGAATGTCAAGTATCATGGATTCCATGATGTGACATGGAAACCCAACACAATTTTTAATTTTGGGCAGAAAACCCGATGTACACGAGCTGTAATGGTGAAACCTACATATATGCATGTTGTATAACTTGTAGGGCACATATATGTGGAAAAATATGATTTTTTTTTCTTTGGGAAGTGCAAAAGGGGACTTCAAGTCTGCACAGGTAAATGTAAATTCCTTATAAGCAAGTTGCATGGGGTGAGGCAAAACATTTTATAACAGTTGGTGTGTTAGTCAACTCAAAGGGAGTGACTAGAAAATTATATTGCCCATAGTGACACATGAATGAAGTTTTATGGATATCCTCCTCTCTGACATGAATCTGGTGGTACCCTGATCACAGGTAAACCTTTGAGAAATATATTTCCCCATGTAGTGCATCTATCATCTCATTGGTCATGGGTATTGGGTATAGTTTTTTTATGGTATTCTTGTTCAATTCCATGTAGTCTATGCACATAGTCATAGTTCCATCTTTCATCTTTTCCAATACAACCGACAAAGAAAAAGGACTAGAACTAGGCCTGATATCTCCCATATCCAACAATTCCATTATGGCCTTCTCTATTTTTTCCTTGAACCTCTTTGAATGCCTGTAGGGTGTGGTGATCACGGGCTTCAACCCCTCTTCTAGCTCAATGACATGCTCAAATCCTCTCTCAGGTGGTCTCCCTATTAGCAATGGTTCAAGCACTCTTTCATGCTTTCCAAGTAATGTCTAGATATCCACAGGGTAATGTTCGTGATCCTATGATGTCTTCTCCATGGTGATCAAGCACTTTATTGCACAAGACACATCCTCATGTTTAAAAATGGCCTCCATGCATTGGTTATAAACTATCCTGGGGAAACCAATCGAAATGCCCCTTCGGATGACTCATTTTCCACCCTTGTCCTGGAATTCCATCCTCATGTTTCGATAGTTCATGTGGATATCTCCCAATGAGTACAACCATTGAACTCCTAGCACCACATGAGTATATGCTAAATATATAACATAAAAGTCATCAATCAATGTATATTTTCCCAATGTTACTTCTAGTCCCCTAATCCTCTTAGTACACTCCATGTTGTACCCATATGCTACTACCACATTGAATCCATTGAAGTCCTCCGTAGGGATCTGTCTTCTACTGACAAATGCAACATCAATGAAGTTGTGGGTGGACCCACCATCAATCAATGTTGTAACCCTCTATCCATGTGAAATTCCTTTGACCCTATAGGTGTATTATTTAGGTAATCCTGAGAGTGTGGTAATGGTCACTCCCTTCGCGTTATCATGCAATGGCTCCTTCTCTGTAGCATCAGGATGTGATGGTTCACCACTTTCCTGTTCAATCCCTCATAATCATCGTCATCCTCATCGTCGAAAACTACTTAAATATAATGGAATTTACCTTTTCCCATACATAGATGATCTGGTTCCCATGAATCCTTGCAAATGTAACAAAGATTCTTCCTCCTTAGTTCTCTCCGATTTTCCTCATCCAACCTGTCCTTCCCTGTCCATGTCTTTTGTGAAGATTTTGACACCTGACCCTTCTTTGGGATACATTATTTTGTTGGTTTTTTCTTGGGGCCTGTGTCCACCATATCGTGGGTCTTCATGATAGATTCCTATAGTGTTTTTGGATTGAAAACCTTCACCCAACCTCTTAAGGGCTCGTTCAATCCCTCCATGAATAAAATCACCAATATTTGCTCAGAAACATCAGTCACGATCGCCATCCACTGGAACTATGTAACATAGGCCTCTGTTGTACCTGTCTTCCTCAGTGGTGGAAATTCCCTGAAGTGGATATCAAGGTCCTTCCTATTGAACATATCAATTAGCCTCTGGGTGAAATCCTCAAATTATGTGATGTTGGAATGACCCAATGTTAATATCCCATGGTACCACCACTCATGAGCCTCTCCATCCAAATGTAGAGTGGAAAACTTGATCACCTATTCCTTTTTCATTGGGTTAATATGGAAATAAGTGTCCAAATTATTTACCCATGCTCGGGTTGTGCACCTATTAGACCTGTCAAAAGATGGGATAGTCATCTTCCCCAATTTGTGCAAAAGATCAAAATTATGTTGATTCTAGCTCGCCCTAGGTTTGTTCCTCATCCTAAGTTTGCAGTAGTATCTGTAAGACATAGTTTCCTGGGATCCTTCTTCAAACAATTGATACTCCCTAAAGTAAGAGTTCATTTCATCTGCTCCCTATTTCTCTGTTGCTCCTGTAGGTTTCTCCTCATGGAATGGTTGAAATAATGGTCTGGGCACTTTTATGCTACCTTCCTGGAAGACACTCTGTGTCGGCACATATTTATTACTCCCTTTAGGAGTCATACCACCTCTATGGATAGCCTCTATATGGTTCCCATTGGTACCTCCATGGTTTTTGTTTGCTTGGTTACCGAAAAATTATTGTGTTACGAATTGTGTCAATTGTTGATGCCCATTACCTATCGATTCCAACAATTGTATAGTTTAACTTCAGGATGGTCCCCCACAACTCGTACTTCTATTTCTTCTGATGATTCTAGTCCTAGGGTAGGTTTCTTCCCTCATCCTCTAGTTTTCCTTGGCATCAATGCCTCAATAAATCACAGGATGGAAAGATCACCAAATTTGATACCAATGGAATGTCCCTAACTAGGTTATATGGGTTTATTATGTTTTGTGTCCCAAAAATGTTAATTCTCCTTGTGTAAATATTTCAAACACTTTGTATTAATATTGTTGTTAACCCCCTACAAATAGTTTTCTCATACAAGAATATTGAAAAACACATTGCATGCATCCATTACAAAAAAAATAGAGCAGATGACCATGACATCTTATTATGGATGGAAAAAACAATACAATGATATATATTGGTTGTAATAACAACTTCAAAATACTCTTGAACACAAGTCTAATGGTTGAAAGGCATCTGGACAAATATACTAATAAAAACAATAGAAGRAAACCTGGAACAATGACAATATATGATGCTTCCTATGATGCTCTACTCCAGTAGTGTTTGCTCTRCTATCAACCCTCCTATAACCCTACGAACATGATCCAAACAACCTTCTACAATCCTAATCACAAAGATCCTCATAGGACAACTGTTGGTGATTCCCTAAACCCTAGTTTCTCTGAAAACCTCATGAAACCTACAAATGTATAGGCTCAACCTCATCCAGAAATCTTCATAAACCTACTGCATTCTCCAAATGAATGCAAAAATCCCGAGTAAATCTCCAATGGTAGTCCTAGATGGAATCCCCTCTTGTTCGATTAGGGTGGGTATTGCACCACCGAAACTAGAGTGCAGTAGTGGAAGGATGTTTCTAAACCCTAATGAAACAGTGGCTCCAAGAGCACTCCAAAATGAGAAATCAAATCATAATGCTAAAGAGAAGGGTCACCCCTCTATTTATCCTTCCTCCAGGACTTCTAGATATTTCCCCTTCTTTTGACCAAATCAAACCCTCACTTTATATTCCCTCCAATTTCATTTAAATATAATTATTTATTTTATTTAATGTCACTTTAGGATTTTTCATTCTTTTAATTTAGTGACACCAAACAAACCTCCTTCACTCCCTTTTCCCTTGTTGACTATAGCCTACATGAATCGTATAGGCTATTGACTCATCCTCCATCATGATAAATTGGAAGGGGTAATTGCAACCAATCTCCTTCATTGAGCACCAACTCAGCAAGATGTAGGCACCAACATACTGGAGACATGTAATACCCCATTTTTGAGCCCCATATTAAATGATGTATTTTGTTAATTTATGAAAGGTCAGAGTGCCCAACCAATTAAAAAATGCCAATGTACCTAGGAAATGTAATGTTTTGATCATTATTAATAATAAATACATCACTTGCTACTAGACGGACATGGACAAGAGTTATAGGGGGCTATGATTCCTTAAGAGAGGGGGATTGAGGGGCTAAGTATTTATTTTATATTTTATTTACCCATTTTTTTTAATGGATAATATAAATTACATGAGCTTCTTGGGGGAAGGCCATGTGGTTTAGGGAACACAAACAAGCATAGGACATAGGGCCTTGGAATAGGATTTTGTGAGTAACTTTTTCCAAGGATATTAAACTAAACATATGTGTCTCACCAAGGAGTGGTGAAACCCATTGTGTAATTAGTGACGTCAGGAGGCTTCGCTCACACCAGAGTTAAGCACAAGGTTGTGAAAAGTTGGTTGCAGAGATATCCCTCTAATGCCTTCTTAGTGTCAGAAATATTTTTGTGGTTCTATTCGTATTTGGGGGTCTTCCTAGTACCTTTACCTCCATGAGAGGCGATGCTTTCAATATTTTGGGCTTTGTTACCCTACCCATACGGTGGACCAGACTTATGACTATTCACCTACACATTGGTTATATAGTGGTGGATCTAGTTTCTTGACATAGGTAGCTACATAGGTTACTTGTAGGGGTTATTCTGTAGGTACCCTGAGTAAAATAAAGGTCAGACATCACTCAACATTTATGGAGGATTACCTCTCTGGGGGGATCTAAATGGATGCGTTGTTAATCCCATGAGGTCTCTTATAACTAATTATGATACCTCCAATATTTTGAAGGGAGTCTCAGACACCTCTTGGGTGAGACATACCTACTCTAGTGGGGGAGGCCTCTTTTCAGCTACAATATCTTGTTTGTGTGCATTTGGTGTTTTTGATTTATTTTGGTGTTCTCTATGATTGTTAGATGGCCCTAGGATTTGGTTTCACATCTTGATTGTTCATCCATCATGGAGCAAGGCCATCCTCCTCGTGAGTATCACCGTTTGTTGAAGTTACCACCACATTTTGATTCTTTACCGAAGTTTCCTTCTAAAAGGAGTAAATTTAATAGACATGGTACATATATCAACACCTCCCACACTTGTGATTATCTAGTTATGGGTACTGAGTCGAATCCGAACAACATAGGGAGTCCCTTGACTCCTATACCTTATGTGGTTAGCGGGATTCATTCGACTCCTTCTGCCACGATGGTTGTAGTGCTGGAGGTTCCTATCCTTACTATTACCCAACACCTGGTTTCTACTCGACCCATACAAATGAACCCTTTTAGGTATCTTTTTGGTATGCCTGGATACAATTCTCAATCCATACCTTTGGTCTCTAACCCTTTTTATTTTTATATTCCCAATATGACATCACAACTTTCATCCTCCATTCCAACGACTAATGTAAATCCTAGTTTTGGACCTAGGGGCATGGCTCCTCCACATACTCCTCTATCATTTGGTGTAGTTCATAGTCCCCAAATGAATCCTATGATAGGAGGCCAACCTCATTTTCCTTTCGGGTCTAATCCTAGTCTCAATGCTCCTAGATGGAGTACTCAACGGGGCAGACAAGTCACTTCCTATATTCCATTATTTCCCCCTTATTCCTCCATGTCAATTCCATCAAACAAATTTTTTATGAAAAATCCACCTCTATCCTCTAGATTTCCACCCGGAGGGATTCAGTTTCACACTATGGGAAACCCCCAGCCTGAAGCTCCTCCAACTGGGGGCAATGTTTACAACCCTCATTATGTTTCCCTTATAGGTATGGTTCCCATACAAACTCTTATGAATCGGTTTGGAGGAGGATATTACCATACCATATAGGGCCATGGTGTATACCAGAACCTTGGATGGCTTGCAATCCCTCAACACCAATCTTTCTCAGGAGCATGGGATCACACGCTGCAACTCCAACTCCCTTTTATGGCCATGCTTAATCTTCCATATTTTTCGATATTAATGGATGACCCAGTGCATCACGATCCATCATGGCCCCCCATCCCCACCAAGCTTCCTTCAGACATTCCAAAATTTGAGGGAAATACTACCGAGTATCTGGGTGACCATGTTACTACTTCTCATCTCTGGTGATCATCCAATTCCCTTAATGATGATTCTATTCGTTTGAGACTATTTCAATGCACCCTCACAGAGGTTGTTGCGAAATGGTACATTGATATACCGGGGGTAACATATGAAAACTTTAATCAGATGAGTTTGGTCTTTCTCAACCACTTCCAGTTGTCGGTTCATTATGATGCCGACATAGAAATTTTTTCAATGTTTCACCAAGATAAGGCTACACATATCTTGGACCATATCTAAGAATGGTGTAGATGGAAGAGGTTGATTAAAGCCTACATTCATCCATAGTTTCTATTGGAGTGGTTCCTTAATTCATTATTTCCTTATAGTTTGAAGGATGTTTCTACATCTGGAGTAACATCCGAGGAAGAAGCTACTTTCAAATCCCAGGAACTAGACCTCATATATGCTTGGTCTGGGATGTTGTATGAAATTCTTCCTGAAACACCATGGTCAAATTATGACCCTAGACAAAATCCTGGGCCTCATTCTGATGGCATAATAGGCTCTGTGAATTCTAATTCTACAGACTTCGTGATGAACCAGCTGAAGGATTTGTCTCTAAGCCAGCCTATAGCGGGACAAGCTTCGACTTCGTCCTCCACTCCCACTCTGTCAGCAGATGTTCATTTTGTACAGTCGTCGGCCAATCCAAATGGTAACCAACAACTAGGAGGGAATATAAGGAAAGGATGAGGTAATAATCGTAAGGGTGCGAAAAATAATAAAAAATCCAAGGAAAACACTAATAATGATAGATCAAATAATAATGATGGTGAGGGAAAGAAATAAAAATGGAAGGTGAAGTTTCCTTGTAAAATTTGTAAAGATTATCACCTTACCCACCTATTCCCAAAAATCAAGGAAGCCTTGAGGATATTATCGCAACCACCCATTGTGCTAACCAATCTGTTTCTGCATAATCAACACATGGCTTTGGGGTCCTCCAACACCGAAAATGCATCAAGCAGGAGTCAAAACCCCTCGACACATGAAGGTGGCCATATATGTGTTAATATAGTCAAGTCTTAGATTGATGTAGCCACTCAATCTCATGATTACAATTCTTCACATAATGTTACAGGTCTAGAGTCTCCCCCTCCTCCAGAAACACCCTTTCAAATCGAAAAGTTGGAACCTTTGCCTTGTATTATGAAAAGAGTAATACAATTCTCTTCCCACAATCCTAATGCCAAAGATGCCCAGAACTATTCGATTGTCCAAAATCTGGGTCAAACCCCTTATGCAATGTCGTCTTTGGAGGTGCTCCAGACGTGTCCTTCACAGAGAAATGCCTTGTTATCTTCTTTAGGATCTCTAGACCTGTGTGGCTCAAAGGTTATTAAGTTTGTCGTTACGGATGTTAAGCCTCTCTTACGTTACCATATGGATTTTCAATTCCATGTGGAGTACACGAAAATTACCATCAAACGCACTGTAATTGATGAAGGTGATGTAACATGCGTGATGTCCCTAACTTGTTGGAAATCCATTAGCTCTCTGACTCTATCCCAATCTATGACTATGTTGATCACATTTGATGGATGTTCATTTCAACCCGACGAAATTCTTCTCGCTTTTCTGGTCCATTTAGGTGGAAAGACAGTGGAGGTTGATGTTGAGGTGGTTGATAATCTTCTACAATGTTGTAGTTTTTAGCATCTTGGGCATGAGGATTATGCATAGACCTATTCAGAGACCCTTTAGGAAAATGAGTAATAGAGTCCATAGATGGTTTCTCAATGTGAAGAGGACCATTTGTCTATGACGATGATGGCTCAAAAGTACTGATACCTTTGTCTGCTACCTCATAGTTTTGTGTGCGAGTTTGTAAATGAACATCATGTTCACACACAAATAATGATGCATTTGACCTACTACCCACAATGTGATAATTCTAGGGGTTTCCCCCTTGCGGGGTTAGGGGAGTCACAAAAATCAACTTCTGTTGAGGGGGAGGAAATGAGTTTGTTAGGACAACAGGTTGCAACGTCGCACCACGCTGGGCTAAGTACTTATGTATATCATCCATGTGTGGACATTGATGAGTGAGATGATCACCCTGACAAATATTACATGGAAACCTTACAATATTCTTTCCTCCACCATCATGAGTAGCAGTTGAATTCTGATTGTTCCCTTTCCCATTATTCGATTTATTTTTACAATTTTTCTTCTTTCCCCCTGACTAGTTGTTATTACTAGATGGTGTGGACTGCACCGTATTGATCAGAGTAGGATGGGCAAGAATGGGTAGTAAAATGGCCATCGGATGATTGACATCCAAAGTAGGTTGGATCGACGTCTAGCCCATCTAATCAATGAGATGACTCACTGTGGTGTTAGAAATAGTGTTGATAACTCCATCGGCATGAGGGACGGGACGAGGCTTAGATTGTTCGGTAAAAGAAGAATGAGGAAGGACCTCATACAAAGTACCCTATTGTGGATAAATTAGGTCCATGCTTTGAGCCGTCAAAATGGCTTGCTCCTCTGTAATGACACCATACATGGAAACATATTTGGAAATAGTTGGAAATAATGAATTCACAAACTAGTTGGATAAAATTTGGTCCGGGATCTTAGCGTGAATAATGTCCTTGGAATCCTTATCCATTCATGAATATGGTCAGAAATGTGGGTGGAGGCACTTTGACGCAGTGACATCAAAAGTTCAGTCCCATTCTGAGGATAGGTAATTGGAAATGGGTCAAAAAGGTCATGGCCAAGGATGATAAATCATGATAAGATGCACTTGGAAACTCAATATACCATTTGGCCTCTGCACCGGTGAGAGTGCACTGGAATAATCGTAATCATATACTTGCGTCAACTAGAGAGTTTGATGAGCACCACAATTGAAAAGTCATGATGTGATTTACCAGATCTTCTTCTGGTTTCCCATCGAATTGATTTTCCAAATCTTCTCCTAGTTTCCCATTGAATTTGGGGATGTCCGAAGGGATTTTAGTAGGTATGGACGGCTAGTGAGCTTGATGGCACACTGGGTCATTAGTTAGCTTGAATAAATTGAGTAAGTTCAGGGTCACAATGAATGGAAAACCTGGTTGGGTTGGCAAAAGGATTTTGTGTAAAAAAGGGAAGGCCCCCTCATCAAATATCATTGACCTTTCCCCAATCAATATCCTATTAATGAGTCAGGGCAGTGAAGATCCGATAACTACTAATCAACCCAACTGATTGCACAGGAAGACTGCACCAATGTATTTTCAATAGAGAGAAGTTTCTTTTCTTTTGGGTGGAAGCAATAGGGTCACCCCGGTCGGAACAGAAGGCCTTCGATGAGATTAAGGGGAAGAGAATGAATGCATGGGTCGAGTGGATTTTTCCATTAGGACCTTTTTTTTGTCCTTCAGGTTCAAGGGCGAGACAAACTTCAAGTCTGTTTGACAACTACCTACAATGAATGATATGAATGGGGACGTTGATCGAATAATATGTCGATGGGTCACATAGATTGATTGATCGATTGATGGGTGATATGGATGGATAGGATGGATGAGATGGCTGAGGTGGATGGCTAGGATATCTAGGATTGCTCGATCGCTGGGATCGTCAGATTGGATGGGGCTGATAATTCCCTTGTATTTATCATCGAACACCATTACTTCAATGTGGAGGCCAAAACAATGAAAATACCCAACCTTTGCAAAAAGGGAGGGAAAAAAGAGTAGTTTGTTCTATGAACAACCTTCTTGTTGAGGTAACCGATGAATCTCGGGGAGCACCCCGAACCCCAAGTAACCATTCCAGTCTATGAACATCCTTCTTTTCTATGTCCTCTAGAGTCCAGGCTTGGGGAAGCATACTTGCACAATTCAGGGGTCTAATTGGGGTTACCTTGAGGGGTGACCCTGCGCTTAATGACATTCCTCGCCATCATTTTATTTAATTCTTATTTGTGTCCTCCAGAGTCTAGGAAATAAGAAGCTTAGGCGGGTTAGAGGGAACCGATTAGATGGCCATTTAATCCCGTTGTAGAAACACTTTGTTACCTTCTCGAGGGTGTTGTACCATTTGAGGGAATAAGTGCATGCCAAACACATTTTGATTTACAAAGATGAGGTTCTTATGTGCTAGCATAACTTGTGATTGAGGAAGTGTTTGCTAGTCAATATTCACATTATAGTAAATAGGGGATAGATGAGGGATCGATGGATGATGGATCGATGTATGAATGGCACGTGGGGGTTGTAGCCTGGTATCATTGCTTATAACTACTTTCTTTATTTATGATAACCTAGAGATACACTATCTGCCAAGGAATAATGAAACCAATCAATTCAAATAACCAATTCATTAGGAGAAGGAAGGAGAAGTATATTATATAGATTGAAGCAATTCACAATAGTGTGTGATATATGTAATAACATAGGCTCGGGCTCCACAGGACACAAGGATTTCATTTCAATGAATTATGGGAAATCCCATTAAGGAGAATCAATTCCACTATGGATAATCTCATATATAAGTAAAGTAACTAAAACTATACCCTTTAGGTAAGGTTGTAACTTACACTCCCATGGCAGGTCGTAACACTGATGGAACTATTCTACCCTTTACTTTTTATTACTGCCCCCTTACGAGGAACCTTACTCAGACTGCCTTGTAGGTCGTCTAGTGATTCAAATCTAGGGGACTAATACCTCAAAGGGTCGTACTCAACTCCCTGGCAAAGGCTAATCAATATTACTCCTTGGCGGGTCGTAAGATCGATTCCCTGGTAGGGTCCTCATACATTGGTTCAATAATATTAAATATAAGGAACTAAAACTATAACCTTAGGTACCCTTAGGATTGGAACTACTCCCCTTTCGGGTTGTCTAGCTAGAGATAACTCCCCTTACGCGTTGTAAAACTGAATGAATAGGAATTCTATTCCTTTGTAATTGGTCACTCTTAGGAGCAACCAAGCACTTTGGGAGGTTTAGGAAGACAAAGAATATTTCATATTCCAAAATTGAGAATATATATCCCTAAAGTGCTATTTCGGTTAGAAAGAAAAGCTTTGCATGACACCTCTCTTCTTATTTTATTAGAACAAATAAAAGGGCATATCTCATATATAATAGAGATCCTCTCTTCAGGAATAGGAATTGATTCTGTTTTACTGAAAAGGGCTTATTGTTCTGGAAACAAAAGGATATTTTCCCACAGAAGTGGAAGAGAAATTTGCCTATTGAACTGAAAGGGGGTCTTTTCCCACAAAAATTGAAAGATATTGTTTTCTCCATAAATGAAAGGTAAGGCTGGCAGTGGGGGGTGGGGGGGGCTTGCATGGGACCGTCAGTAACAAATTGAACATAATATTACTTCGATTTTTGCTTTTGTTTTAAAAAAAATGGAGTACCCAAATATATTATTTTTGTTCATTATAAAAACATGTGGTTTGGCATCGACCAAGAGAATACATATGTGATACCTAAGACTGTAAATAGGGATCAATTTCAGGACTCACCTAGACCATTTTACCTAACAAAGTAATATTTAAGTATTTCTTCCCAATGGTCCTATGTCATTTGCATGGTTGAGCCCTATATCCAGATATAAAATTGAGATCACTGTGAAAATAGCAAAATAGAACCCTTATTTTTTGAATTCAGTATGAAAACTTTAATTCATAATGTTTGAGCTCCCATGTTCCTGAGAATTGCACTAGTTACAACATAGTGTGTCTTCGGGGTTACAACATAAATTGGCACCATTGTCGGGGACTCGTGGAATTTTGAAAAACAATTTTCCCTAGGACAATGACAGAACAAACAAGAACCTTGCAATGAATGAGGTTTGGGATCTTGTCGTGACAACATCCACTTGGAGAATCCATTGAATATCAATCTAGCTTCTAATAAGAGACATACATGGAACAATCCCAACCCTCAAGTGCTTTCCTCTTTGGACAACCCAGAAATTCTGGTTACTTGGCACAATTTTAGGAACAAACATGTTCCTTCATCCTTAGGTAATCCTAAATCCCATTCGTTGTGAACTTTTGGTCTTGATAATCCTAATCCTCATTTTTAATATACATCTCAACCCCCTCATGAAAATCCTCAATCTTTGATTCCACTTCCTGAGTCTCCTTGCCATTACTCAATTCTTGGTAATCCCACTACCTCACCTAAACCAAGGAATTCAAGAACTCCCATATCCATAGAGGCCAAGAATCTCATCTTTCAACATATAATTTCAGGATTTGGAGGTGGAAATGTTCCTCCCCTACCACTCCCACATAGAGTTATGCCATGGGTGGCTGCTAGACATGGCCCTCTGGCTCTTCCAACAAATCTTCACCCCTTACCTAATAATTATTTCAAGTTGTTGAAAAAATATAATGGGGAGAAACAGATAACAGTTGAAGAACATCGAGATGCTTTCCAAAATTTGAATGATAACCTCTTGGTAGAACATGAAGATGTCTATATGAGAATGATTGTGCAAACTATGGAATGTAATGTAAGAAAATGGTTTAGAAATCTAGCAATAGGAACTATGATTCATGGGAGGCCTTAGAGAATTCTTTCTTAACTCACTGGGGAAAGAAAAAGGATTACCAATATTATATTTCTTAATTTGCTTTAGTAAGGAAGAAAGAGATTGAGAATGTTGAAGACTTTACTAAAATATAAAATGAATTAAGACTTTTCTATGGTTAATTACTCTGGAGATTTTGAGGTAGACTTCGCTATTTTTCTTAGAGAAAGAAGATATGGTACTCTATTTCTTATGCAAGACAATGCAATAGCCTTAGAAGGAAACTTGACTATTGCAAGGTGCTCGTTGACTATAATTTAGTACTAGGGCATAATTGGACTTATGCCATGACCACGGTCGTGTCATCTTTTTTTTGCACTTCATGTTTTCCTCACAAAGGGAAAATAGTGATAGTTGATCAATTGTCCTTTGCAAATGTTATTCTTAATGCATCAGTTGGACCTTTGATCCTAGTAATCGACAATTCTCGGTAAGAAACCGAGGATGTTGGTGTCAAAATGTATTCCTCTCTCACGGGTAGCTTTGATTTCATGGCACCAATCCATCACATTCATTCCATTTCCAGTATATCTTCATCATATATGAGGTCCATTCCTTTCCATACTTCTTATTTCAATGACCCTTTTTCCCTACCTTCCCCGACTATGTCATGCAAAGGTCAGTCGCACATTTGGATGGAAATTCCACTGTTAGTGGAAAAGGTTGTGTATCAGGATATTCTTAACACTAATGTTGACCCAGATCCTTTCTCCTCGCAGACAAACAAAGAGGATCTTGTTCTAGAGCCCGTATGGGCCGCCCAATCGTCATGTTCGCATGATTTCCTCGACGATAATTTACCTTCAGATGAAGCCATCTTAGAGGCCATGTACGGTCTTGATAGGCCTTGGGATGATATGCATCATCGCTCTTATTTCCTCCCAGAACTTGTTAGGATCGAACAATATGACATTAGATCTACCTTGAGTGAGATGGTCGGTCACGCTATGTTTCCGCTAGATACGCATGGTAATTATTCCTAAGGAAACATGGAAAATATTTCTCCTACCGTCACGATCGACATCTCTCACATTCCTGGCAAAATTGAGAATGCATATATCAATGCATATTTTTCTCCTAAAGAAATTCAGATCTACATTGATCTCTTCAAAGAATTTCATGACGTATTCACTTGGTCATATGAAGAGATCCCAGGGATCAACCCCAGTGTTGTCTAACATGAGATCAAGACTTATCTAGATGCTAGACCTGTTAGACAACGTTTAGAGTTGTTAATCCTAGGAAGGCCCCTGCTATTAAGAAAGAGGTAGAGAAGGTACTTAATGTTGGTTTCATCTACTTGGTTCCCTTGACCGAATGGGTGTCCAACCATGTTCACATGAATAAGAAGAAGGGAACCATCCGTGTATGTATGGAGTTTCAAGACCTGAACAAGGCTTGTCCTAAGGACAACTTCCTGACTTCTTTCATTGACCAGATTCTTGATGAGTGCACGGGAAGTGAATATTTTTCTTTTATGGATGGATTTTCAAGATATAATCAAATTCAAATAAAACCTGAGGATCAACAGAAGATGGAATTTATTTGTCCTTGGGGTACTTTTTCATACTAAAAAATTCCTTTCGGCCTTAAAAACATCAGAGCAACCTTCCAATGCACCATGACATTTTCTTTTCATGATCTAAAACATATTGTCGAATCTTACCTCGATGATCTCGCTGCTCACTCTCGCAAGAGAGTGTATCACTCCACTCATCTTTTATTAGTATTTGAGAGATGTCATTACTATCGCATCCATTTGAACCCTCACAATTGCATCTTTTTTGTTAGGTCTAGCCGTCTCTTAGGATTCTTATTCTCTAAGCATGGGATCATGGTGGATCCTATGAACATTGAGGAAATAATTCGATTGCCTCCCCCACGCAACATTCAACAACTTCAGGGTTTACAGGGGAAGGCTAACTTCTTGTGTCGGTTCATAGTGAACTATGCCAACTTAAATAAGGGTTTCATGCATCTTTTGAAGAAGAATACTCAGTTTATATGGGATGAAAGAGCCCAAGAATCATTCGATGCTCTTAAGAAATCCTTGGTATCGACACCTCTGCTGAAGCCTCCAGATTACAGTAGAGACTATTTTCTTTATATTTACACGTCAAAAGGGACGGTTGGTATGTTTCTGGTTCATGAGGACGATGAGATCCATGAGCACATTGTCTACTATCTCAGTTGAAACTTAGTCGGTCCTCAACTTAAATACTCTCATGTAGAAAAACTTGCCTTGGTCATCGTACATGGAGTTCAAAGATAACATAATTATAAATTACTTTGAAAAACTACCATAGTTGAAAATATAAATCCATTTAAATACATCCTTACCATACATATCATAGGGGGGGAATATAATAAATGGATTGTTATTTTGTAAGAATTTGATCTCAATTTTGCTTCGGCAAAGTCTAAGAAATCACTAGTTTTTTTCTGAGTTGATATGAGACTTCTCTTGACTAGATGAGGACATTATTCATGATGATTCATTCATGGAAGAACATATCTTCTTTTTCTCATGTTCAGAACCCTGGTATGAAGACATTCTAATTTATCTTCAAACCTTGAAGCTATCCCAACATCTATCGAGAGATCATTGACGACGTATACGTCATCAAGAAAAAAACTACCTTATCATCAACGACACTTTGTATCGTCAAGAAGTAGATAATATTTTGCGTCATTTCTTGACTAATGAGGAAGCTGAGTCGGTTCTCAATGAATGTCACGGTGGGTCTTGTGGTCGTCATCTATCTAGGCTTGCGACAAACCAAAACATTTTGCGAGCCAATTTTTTTTGGCCGTAAATTTTTAAAGATTGTGTTGAAGCGGTCAAGAAGTGTCACCCTTTCCAGGTGTTCATTCAGAAAATGTTCTCTCATTTATCCCCTCTTAACCCAGTCATCACCATCAATCCCTTCACCAAGTGGTGGGTATATTTTATGCACTGTAACCCAACTTTAGTTGGGGGGCATAAACATATTATTGTGGCCATGGATTACTTCAATAAATGGGCAGATTCCATGCCTACCATTAAAGTTGATGGTAAGATGAAAGCATTCTTCATATTCAACCAAATTATAGCCCAGTTTAGAATCACAAAGGAGATTTTCGTTGATCATGGAATTCAATTTTAGAATGAAATGATGAAGGAGTTAGGATCAAAACTGGGGTTTAAGCATGGTCATTCTTCCCCTTATTATCCCCAAGAAAATGGACAAGTAGAGGTGGTGAATAAATCTCTCAAGTCAGTCTTGTAAAAAACTATCATCCAGAGTAAATTTGACCGACATCTAATGCTTTACCCTAGACTTTGGGAATATCAAACCTCGATAAAGACTTCCACCTTTTTTTGTCCTTTTCAGTTAGTACATGGTGTGGAGTAGATCCTTCCAATTGAATGTGAAATCCCTTCCCTCAAACTGGAAATTGAGCTTCTACCTGACACATCTGATCTTGAAGAATGCCTTGTGCACCTAGAGCATCTAGATGAGAAGCGTTGGGATGCCTCTATGGATATCTAAGTGAATAAACGCCATGTTAAGCTTCAGTATGATAGGTTTGTCTGTCCTCGACAGTACGTTAAGGGTGACTTAGTTCTCCTGTATTACCAAGCCAAAGAACCATTGGGGGCAGGAAAGTTCGACCCCATGTGGCACGGTCCTTATATCGTGTGACATATTTTAGAGAAAGGATCCTATGAATTGGAATATTATGAAGGGAATATGTTGGATGAGCCCAACAATTTTCTCTATCGTAAAAGATATTATGCTTGAGCCCTCAAGATTGGGCATGACTCTTTGTATATAAGTGTATCTTAGTGTATATACATTTTTTCCTTTGTGTCATTGGCTTGCTTATCAAGTTTTCCCTTGGTTAGTAGATGTCAACAAAGTCTTCAGTTTACTTAGGATTCACATATGATGCCATTTTTCATACAAAGAACATGTCTTCCATTGCTTGGGTCATTTACTCACTCGAGCGCCAGCTAGTGTTTTCAGATGGCATCCATCTAGAGCCATCCATATATAATGTGGATGAGTATAGCGTCGTTATAGATGTTGGATTACTGAGAGGTGGGGTGAATCAGTAATAATGTAATGATAATCCTTTTTCTTCAAATGTTATGTCAATGTAGAATTATTATCCAATAATGAGTAGTAATAAATAAACAATCACACACATACACAGTACACTAGTGTTTTACGTGGAAACCCAAATCGGGAGAAAACCTCGGAATTCTTTTTATTATATGTCTTGAAGAATTACATTCATTGGACGAACCAACTTCCTTTGTTTTCTAGCTGCAACTGGAAGGAGGCTCCAACCCCCTAGTTTCTCAGGCTACAACCTGAGGGAAGCTCCAACTCCCCAAATCTCTGGCTACAACCAAAAGGAGGCTACNAGCTACAACCGGAAGGTGGCTACAACCACCTGTCCTTGCCCCATATTGCCACCCTGAAGTAGAATGATGGAACCACTGTCACACTATCACTGTGAGATATACCGTTGTAAACCTGTACCAATAAATCTGAACCATGCATCAACCTGTACCATAAACAAGTGCATCAACCATGCACCAACCTGTAATCAACCTGTACCATAAAAAAGTGCATCCAACCATGTGTCAAGTATGTACCAATCATGTGTCAACTACTCATCAACTATGACTCATCAATATGTACCAACATCATCAACTATACACCTCATGTATGTGCACCAACTCATCAACTACTTGTCTCAACCATGTACTCAACATGTACCTCAACCAAAATCTCTCATCAATTTCATCATCCAAATATGATTTGTAGATCTGTAATAGACCTGGTGTATATTATCACATTCCTGCAAACCTTCCTTAACTTTAAAAACAAGAGACTAGCATTTTCATCAAACTTTTCTTTAGTCTCACATGCCTAGTTTTGGAATAGTCAACAACCCTAACTTGAAGTAATCATAACTTTGAACCTGTAATGTATAAATATCTGAAACTGATACACAATGTTCTTCAGTGTGTTTAATGCAATTCCTCCAAGTGGCACTACTTGGAACCTCTCAGAAAAGGATTTATAGAAAAAATGGTATACCTTGTTGGATTATGGCTTATTCTAGAGAGCGACCTTATAGAGCGTGCCCCACACAAAATATTTGATGAAATGATATGAAAATATTACATAGAATACTAAAGGTTGTACCCTAACCAACACAATTTTTTTCACTAAATTTGGATCTGTTATGAAGAATTTATGACGTTTTTACCCGAAACACCTGATTTTGACTAGTCTTAGGACTGGCCACAAACCCTATTTTCCACAGAGTGTAAATCCCAAAATACAACGACCCACAAGATGAATTTTTAACCAAATACACTTGGATATGTTTTCTCACTTGAATAGAAATTTCAGGATCTGAATCATTATAGAAAAAAAGTTATAGCGAAAATGGTGAGATGACCTGAAAATAACATACCTTAGAAAGCACCATCAAAAGAAATTTATCCTTCCTTGCATTTCGGCCTTTTTTTCTTCACTTTCCTCAGAATTTCAGCTTAGATATCATTTGTATACCTCAGACACCTATAGATATTCAATATGCTCAAGTGTTTTTCAAATGAGAGAGCCTTGCCTCTTATTTATACTCTCCAAGTAGCTTCCTTAAAAACATCTTCTAGGTCACTTGGCCCCACTTTCCTTATTTTAGGGTTGGGTCCACTTCCAATTTCTCCATTAAAAT
>JASDQU010737849.1:2278-16926 GCA_032191745.1 Picea mariana
TCCAATGCTTTGTCATTTAAGTTTCTATAGAAAACATTGTTTCCTGCAGAAACGTGTTATCCATTAATTTATAATAATCTCAACAAATGTCCATTTCAATTTCATGATAAAAATGAATCAATTAATTAACAATTACCTGCAATCTTCTGAATCTTGATCGGAACACATGCGTCATACACTAGAAAGGTGACATCTAGTGATCCGGTGCTTTTAATTTGTTCTACTCCATGCAAAATAGTTTCCTCTCCATCCATAGTAAGTTCCTCTTCGGAGTCATGTGGAGTCCCAGGCTCTGGCTCATCATGCTCCGGCATGTCATGCCAGTCAAAATCATTGCGCTCATCAATGGATTCGAGGGGAACCTCAAGAGACTCAAAAAACCTCACTTGTACTTTTCTATGTCGACATTTTTGTTGCATTGGACCATCACTGCTACCTATAGCAGTTGCAGGATCGACAGGTTCCCAACGCACGGGGTTTAAAAACTCCTACAAACGAAAAAATTTACTTTATTAGATCATTTAGACAAAAAAACGGATATGAAATTGTCATAGCTGATAAAAATATGTGAAGATGCCACTTACCCCAAAATTAGTTATTATATTTTGTAACTCTACAATTATTGCCCTGTCCTCCTGTGTAAGGGGTCTTTTGCTAAGAAAACCTAGATATTCTATGTTTTCCTTCTTCAAGGCCTTCACTACAGTTGTTATTGATTTAGTGGAATACAATATTTCATCCTCATCAATATCCTCAGTGGGTGCCTTCCCATGTTGACCATGCCACAATACATTGATGAATAAAATTAATGAGATGAACATTAACATTTGAGAAATTTAGTTATTGTAGTCATAAGTTATTACTGTATTTAACATTTACCTGCTGAGGCACAGCGGGTGCCTTTCCACGGTCACCCTAGACAGATGTAGCAGGTGATTTTCGGCCACGGCCACCCTGGATAGAAGTTGACACAATAAATCAATCAACAAAAGTTATAAAATTAACCCGTAACATTTAAAAAATGAAATATTGCAGTAATATCAGAAAAAAAATAATGAAATTTTAGATATTTAGTTGTTGTAGTCATAAGTTGTTACTGTATTTAACATTTACCTACTGAGGCACAGTGGGTGTCTTTCCACGGTCACCCTGGACAGATGTAGCGGGTGATTTTCTGCCATGGTCACCCTGGACAGAAGTTGACACAATAAATCAATCAACAAAAGTTATGAAATTCACCTATACCATTAAAAAAATGAAATATTGCAGTAATATCAGAAAAAAATAATGAAATTTCTGAAATTTAGTTGTTGTAGTCATAAGTTGTTACTGTATTTAGCATTTACCTGCTGAGGCACAATGGGTGCCTTTCCACGGTCACCCTGGAAAGATGTAGAGGGTGATTTTCGGCCACGGTCACCTTGGACAAAAGTTGACACATTAAATCAATCAACAAAAGTTATGAAATTCACCTGTAACATAAAAAAAATGAAATATTGCAGTAATATCAGAAAAAAAATAATGAAATTTTAGAAATTTAGTTGTTGTAGTCATAAGTTATTACTGTATTTAACATTTACCTACTGAGGCATAATGGGTTCCTTTCCATGATCACCCTGGATAGATGTATCCTGTGATATCTCACAGTCACCCTGGACAGATGTTGACACAATAAATTAAACAAAAAGAGTTATGAAACTAATTGTAACATTAAAAAAATAAAATATTGCAGTAATATCATAAAATAAATAATGAAAAATGAAATATATGCAGTAAAAAATTGAAATATTGCAGCAATAAATTATAACAATGATTGAGGAAAGGTTGAGTTCAATAGTATGTAAGATATTTACCCCCATAACTGCACCCCCTCCATCTATTCGATTTAATTTGTAAACGATCAACAACTCTTCACCTAGAACTATTGTTTTTGTTGCACATACAAATATATGATTTCCTTCGTGTCCCTCAAATATGCAATTCGGTTTCTTAGTTGTTGCCACTGGTCGTGTACTATTTATAATGCTAGCAATTTTTCCAGTAGCTTTTGGCCTTCCATCAATATACATAGTTGCCCCTTTATTTTGATTGTTATCTACTAGTTGTATATAATTTGTGGCAACTCCGTATATTCGCATACTTCGCGTATATCATACCAACATCAACTACTGATTGTATTTGTATAATGGTCCAACAATCTCCATCAATTCAGTTACAGTGCCTTAGACGACCTTTATGCCATCCATGGAAAATAACCCCAATACATGTAAGGACAAAGGAGCAATGTGATACATCCTTCCACTGATGAAGAAATCTGTGTCCACTTCAGGTAGCTCCTTAGGTTCTCACCGTTGCACTAGATGTTTATAACTCAAGGGAAACTCAATGCCACCTATTCTCTCAGCATCATAATTACATGACCATCCCTTGGCAATAAAAAAATGCATGTGTATACAAAATCTTTTCCTTACCTTTTCAGATCTAGTTGATCTAGAACTGGTAAATCTAGTACAACATGTCTCACTTTCAACCTCTCTTAGTATATCTTGATCATCACTCGAGGAACATAGATCTGACATATACCTATTTGGTGGTACCTACACTCCTTAAAACAAGAAGATAAGTTATCGTGCGAATATAAGTTTGTGGTACCAACACTCGAAAAAATGAGAAGATAAATTAGCGAGAAAATATTTAGGGAACCCATGTTTTGCTTGGAGAATATACTTGATTCTTTTGTATGTAACAAACTTATTGGGGTCCTTGTTTACTTGATTCATATCATACTTGGCATCCCATTATTGTTATCTTGGTATTATTTGGGGTGTGAGTCTTCTCTTTTATAGTTTCATATAGTTGCATAGTTGCATAAGTTGCATATAGTTGTATATAGTTTCACAGTTGCATATAGTTGCATAGTTGCATATATTTGCATAGTTGCATATAGTTGCATAAGTTGCATATAGTTGCATATAGTTACAATATCGTTGCATAAAGTTGCATATAGTTGTATAAGTTGCATATAGTTTCATAAGTTGCATTGTTGCATAAAGTTGCATATAGTTGCATAATTGTATATAGTTTCATATAGTTGCATAAGTTGCATATTTGCATATAGTTGCATATAGTTGCATAAGTTGCATATAGTTGCATAAGTTGCATATAGTTGCATAGTTGCATAAGTTTCATTGTTGCATAAAGTTGCATAAAGTTGCATAAGCTCCATAAAGTTGCATAAGTTGCATGTTGCATAAAGTTGCATAAGTTGCATTGTTTCATAAAGTTGCATAAGTTGCATAAAGTTGCATAAGTTGCATAGTTTCATAAAGTTGCATAAGTTGCATAGTTGCATGTTCCATAAAGTTGTGTAGTTGCAATAAGTTGCATAAGTTGCATAGTTGCATAAGTTGCATAGTTGCATAAGTTTCATAAATTGCATAAGTTCCATAGTTGCATAAACTTGCATATAGTTGCATAGTTGCATAAATTGCACTGTTTCATAAGTTGCATGTTGCATAAAGTTCGCAAGTGATTCCCTAATTTCAATTTAAGTAATTCCCTAGTTTCAACTTATGTCTTAGATTATTTATTAACAATACATGTGTTTGTGTTCTTTTACTTAAAAGCAAATTCACATTTGGAATTTTAAGGGGAGGACAAGACACAATCTTTTGTCACTTTTCCTTGTATTCTTTCTTACTCCACTCAAAGTAGGCTCAAACTCTTTCCTCCTTTCCCTGCTCCCTTTGATCCAGTTGTCAACTATATTCCTTTCCTCCATTGAGGAAAGCTTTTGACATTGTGTTCAAGTCATTGTTTGTCTCATCGGTGTACATGGGGCAAGCCATATTATCGTATTAAAATAAAAACTTCTTCTATATCATGTCCCAACATGATTTCACATGGAATAATCAATACTTAGATAAGTGCATATATCATGTTCTCTACCTTCCTCCATTTCACTTTTTCATTTACTTTCATATTGTAGTTTTTTCTTTCTTAATCAAGTGGTAGGTAGACTTGTTCTTCTCCCTCCTCTCATAGCATATATTACTTGTCATGAATTGATGATTATCACCTCTCTTTTCTCTTTGTTAGCATTGTTTGCAAGAATATTCCCATGGGAAACCCATGTGTATTTCCACTTTTCATAGATCATAGTGTGTTGAAACCCCTCATTTTAAATCCTTTACCTTATTCTAATGTGTGATTATGTCTTTCCATGTGATTTCTAGTGCCAGCCCTATTTTGTGTTTATCCTTCCTTGGTCATATGTTTGTCTATGGTAGATGTAATATACTAGATATAAAAAGTATGCAGACCATAAATAAAATTCTAGAAATGGTAGAATAATAGCAATATAACCAGAACAATCGCCACAATAGCACTAAAATGATATAAGAATAACAACAGAAATAGCACTTCGATTCTGAAAGGAATTTTCACGGGCCTCTTCGAGGGGGAAACCTCCAGTCGAGCAGAGCTCTATTACAATAATATCCAATCTAGGGTTCTCATACCCTCAACTCTTATTTATACTAAATATGTATATCAAAAGAAGCATCTAGAGGAAGATCCTTCTAGAAGCGGAAGCTTCTATTAGGTCTTCTTACATTCGACTTATTCTATTTTATTGAAAGGCCTTATTCATATTGGCCTTTATTACATCCGAATATATTTTTCTACCTATGTGTAGGTTAGGACCCTAACATATCCGCCCCCTTAAAAACAACCTTGTCCTCAAGGCTTGATATGTGGAAATTGCTGCAGAATGGTAGTTGGATCCCAAGTGGCATCTGCTGGAGTTGTATCTTTCCACTGGAATAACACTTCCTTGATGGTTCTCTGATGCAGGAGACACTCACGCTGGTCCAAACCTACTTGTATATGTAGCCAAATGGATCCTTCTTCAGCTAACTGGGGAAGGGTGGTTTGAATTTGGCACTTAGTTCCAATCACCTTCTTTAAGCATGAAACATGAAAAACAGGATGTAGCTTAGAATGACTGGGAAAAGCTAACTGATAGGCCACCTGTCCCACATGCTTGAGAACGGTATAAGGACCATAAAATTTGGGCACTAGCTTCTGAAAATGCTCGGCCTTGAGGGAATTTTGCTTGTAAGGTTGCAGTCGAAGAAACACCTAATCCCCTTCTACAAATTGACTTTCAAAGCAACCTCAATCTGCTTGTTGCTTCATGCGATTTTGTGCCATGACCAAATTCTCTTTGAGGGTACGAAGAATAGTCTCTCGAATTGTAAGCGTTTGGTCAACCACCTGGACCTTCAAGACACCAGGTAATTATGAGAGAACTGAAGGTGGATTTTGTCCATATATCGCTTCAAAAGGAGTCATGCATGTAGCTGTGTGGTATGAAGTGTTGTACCACCATTCAGCTAGGGGTAACTATTGAGCCCACCGATTTTAATTTTCTAAGGAAAAACACCTCAAATATGTTTGCAAACACTTATTGACAACTTCCATTTGACCATCAGTTTGGGGATGATAAGCTGTGCTAAGATGCAATTGGGTGCCTTGTAGCTTGAACAGTTCTTGCCAAAAATTGTTGGTGAAAGTTGGGTCGCAATTAGAAACAATAGAATGTGGCATGCCATGAAGCTTGAAGACATGATCCATGAAAAGTTGAGCCACTGTGGATGTTGTACATGGGTGTTGAAGAGCATAGAAATGAGCATACTTGGAAAGGTGATCAACAACCACCATGATGAATGATTTATTTCCTGATTTGGGTAAGCCTGTAATAAAATCCATAGAGATATCCCTCCAAATAGCAAGTGGAATCGGGAGCAGTTGTAGTGTGCCTGGAGATTTGACTATTTCTCCGTTGTTGTGTTGACACACATCACATTCAGCTACAAAATTATGAATGTCTTATTTCATGCCATCCCAGAAAAAAGAGCGTTTGACCCTGTCATAGGTTTTGGTAAACCCGGAGTGCCCAACTGTGGGTGTAGCATGAAGCTTAGAAAGTACCGTGGATTTAAGTTTGGATTGTTTACTTAAATACAAACAAACTTTGTATCGAAGCTCATCATGGAGCCAAGAGTACCCTAGGGAAGCTAGAGAATTGGACTGCAATTGTTGGATCAACTGGGAACTTTTGGGATCTTGTAGCCATTCCTGGTGGACGACTTGGAGCTAATTTGGTACAATAAAGGAAAGAAAAAAAAGGGATCTATCATCTTCATACTTTAGGGAAAGTGCATCCACAACCACATTGCATTTTCCCTTTTTGTAAATGATCTCATAATCATATCCAAAGAGCTTGGTCACCCATTTTTGTTGCTTCAGGGAGGAAATGCATTGTTCCAGAAAATACTTGAGGCTTTGATGGTCTGTCTTAATTTGGAAGTGTTGCCCCTATAGATAAGGGTGCCATAGATCAACGACATGCAGAATAGCCAACATTTCCTTTTCATAGATTGATTTTCCCAGATTTATTTCAGACAATTGCCTATTGGTAAAGGCTAAAGGCCGACCCTTTTGAATAAGGACAACACCAATTCCTTTCCCTGAAGAATCACATTCCAAGACAAAGGTATTTTTGAAATCAGGAAGGGCCAGGACTGGGGTGGTGCACATGGCCATCTTGAAGGTTTCAAAAGCTTGAGCATTGGCTAGAGTCCAAGTGAAAGAGTTTTGTTTTAAGATTGCAGTGAGAGGTGCTGCAATCTTTCCATAATTCTTAACAAACTTGTGATAATAACCTGTTAAGCCCAGAAATCCATGCAATCTTTTGAGAGTCTTTGGGTGAGGCCAGTCTTGCATAGCTTCAATCATTTTAGGATCCACCCTGACGCCGTCCTTGCCAACTAGATGACCCAAGTAATCGACTTCTGAGGCACCAAAATCACATTTAGACCGTTTCAGGAAAAGTTGGTGCTGAGAGAGTAGATGGAGAACTCGATCCACATGGGCAATATGGTCTGTCCAAGTTTTTCTATAGATGAGGATATCATCAAATAAAACTAAGACAAAATGATGGAGAAAAGGACAAAAGACATGATTCATGAGGCTTTGGAAGGTGGAGGGGGCATTACACAAGCCAAAGGGCATGACCAAAAACTCATAGTGGCCCTCATGAGTTCTAAAGGAAATCTTGGGAATGTCTGCCTCTTTCATACGTATCTGGTGGTAACCATAACTAAGATCAAGTTTAGTAAAGAACTAGGCACCACTCAATTCATCCAAGACTTCATCAATGATAGGAATGGGAAATTTGTCTTTAATGGTAAGTTTGTTGAGGGCACAGAAGTCAGGACACATTTGCCAAGAACCTTCTTTCTTCAAGACCATGACCACAGGAAAGGAATAGGGGCTCATACTAGGGTGGATAACGCCTGCGTTAAGGAGTTCCTGGACCATTTTCTCAATTCCATTTTTTTTGGAAAAGGGGTAACGATACAGACGGATATTGGGAGGAAGGCTTCCTAGTACAAGGGGAATGGAATGATCATGAACACCATGGGAAGGAGGGAGTAACTGGGGAGTGGAAAAGACCACTTGATGTTTAGAAAGGATGGATTAGAGGTATTGCGGCATCGAGGGTGTCTCTATTGCTTGTATGGCATGGAGTTGGGCAATAACAACAGAATGACCTTTTTTGAGCAGCTTTTCCATGCGATGGGAACTAATTATCTTAGGTGAACCAGCGGTGATGCCTTGGAACTTATATTGTTGGCCTTCCTGGTCTAATTTTATGGTTAATTCCTTAAAATCCATGAGAATGGGACCCAAAGTCCTTAGCCAGTCTGCACCCACACACAATGTGACAAACACCCATGTCGATAGAAAACATATGATATTTGAGGTGGTAGTCACCAATTTGGAGATGCACATTTTCACAACGCCCTCCACATTTCATGGAGCCACCATTGGCAATCATGATTTAGAAATTATTGACAGCATGGATGTAGCAATGAGTTTCTTGGGCAATGTGGAGATGAATAAAATTATGGGTGTTTCCACTATCAACCAGAATGATGACCTTCCTATGCTTGATGTAACTGATGAGCTTGAGGGTTTGGGGAGCAGAGAAGCTGGTGAGAGCATTTAGGGAAATGACCGGTTTTACTTCGGGAGGGTCTGAGGGAGGGGTTATGTTAGTGGTTTCAGGTGACTCAGACACAAGGGGAGTTTCAACATCCTCTTCCGAAATATCCCTTGAGATGGCCATAAAAATATTTTGTTCCTTACACTTGTGGCCTGGGAAATACTTTTCATCACAATTATAGAAAAGGCCTTTGAGCTGGCGTTCAACCATTTCATCCCTGGTCAATTTTTGGATCTTTAGTGGGGCGGAGGGAGTAGTGGGATTTACTAGTTTAGTGCAAGGGATAAAGGAGGGTTTCTGGTTTTGAGAAGATACAACTTGTTGTGCTTCTTTAGCTCTTTTAGTAGCCTCCACCCAACTCTAAGGCTTAGCCATGAGGACATGGGCCCAAATATCATCCTTGAGGTCACTGATAAAACACTCTCGGAAAAAGGCATCAAACATGCCCTCTGTTCGAAAATAGAAGCGCTCAAAAGTAGCTATAAAGTCTTCCACTATTCCTGATTGTTTCAACTTTGTCAAGCATCCCAAATGGTTGGTGTCAGTGTCAAAGCATTCATAAAGCTCTACCACAAATTGTGTCCAAGAAATATACCCTTGACGGGAAGTTTTTTTCCATTGCCACCATTGCCAACGTTCTTGATCTAGATGGATAACACCATACAGGAGTTTGGCCAAGTCATCTGTAATGTCGTATAAAGAGAAATAATGTTCCATTTGGGTTACCGAACCACTGGGATCCGAGCCATCAAATTTGGTCACACCCACCCGTGGAAGGCACAGGTCACGTTGAAAGTGATGGTGCTGAAAGTTAGAGGAATGTTCAGCTTTAGTATCTGAAGGTGAGTCATATGAAGGGTTATCTGTAGGGATATGCATCTTGGTGCAGAGCATCAAAATGATAGATTCAAGCTGGGTAGTCAGGTCTTGTTTGATTTCCTCCATTGAGGATTGCATCGTTGTATTGATGGTGACAACATTGGCACTGAGTTGTTTCACTTCTTGTTGGGTCTCGATGAAATTAGATTGCAAGGTATTGAAGCGAGATTCCAAGTCTTGGGTATGGGTATGGGCCATGATGATGAGGAAATCGAAATGGGGTGGGTGGAGTCAAAAATTTTGCTGAAAAATGATATGTATGAATGTGATAAGGGCGAAGAGATGAATTCAATGGAATAGGTCTCAAATAATGGTGCAAAATTTTCCAGACTTGTTTTTTTTTTTTTACACCTGTGGAGTTATACTCCAATCTAAAGAATACTTCATGATGAAATGTCCAAATTCTTAACTGGGAAAAAATGTGTAGTTATTTGGCAACCCGAACACAGTTGCACGGCAAGAGATCTTGTCTATTTTACTTCATTAATGTTTTTGTCCCCAAGGGTTAGGTATTCAAGGGTTCTACAGACAAGGGTTTTCCCTGTGCTATAGCTCTCTGATATACGTTCGAGGTCCAATAGTAGTACTCGACCCAATATCTCAAGGAACTAACTAAGGAGGATAGACCGTACCCTTAGCCATACTATTTGACTACCCAGGTACTAGAGAGTATCTTCCTGAGTGTTGTTCTCAGTGGCACTATAGTAGTCAGGTGGCCAATCGGTTTATCTAAAGAGGGCTTCAGGTAATCTAGGCCGATCCATACACAGGTGTTGTCTGATGCACTACCACTTTAAGGGGTACCAACAAGGGGGTGTACCAACAAGGGTTACAAGGGTGGCCAACATATATGTTCTTAAGTACCATTTGTATTTCATGCATGTATGAATCCCTCAACCATGGGTTTATGCGTGTAACGACAGATCTATGTGGCTTAAAGATGCCAGAATACATCTCTACCCTGAAAAAAAAAAAATTTAACCCACAATTTCTACCGAGGAAAGTGCTCTGATACCACTTGTAATATACCAGATATAAAAAGTATGCAGAACAGAAATAAAATGCTAGAAATGGTAGAATAACTACAATATAACCAGAACAATCACCACAATAACACTGAAATGATATAAGAATAACAACAGAAATAACACTTTGATTCTGAAAGCAATGTTCACGAGCCTCTTCTAGGGGGCAACCTCCAGTCGAGTAGAGCTCTATTACAATAATATCCAAGCTAGGGTTCTCATACCCTCGACTCCTATTTATACTAAATATGTCTATCAAAATAAGCATCTAGAGGAAGATCCTTCTAGAAGCGGAAGCTTCTATTAGGTCTTCTTACATTCGAATTATTCTATTTTATTGAAAGGCCTTTTTAATATTGACCTTTATTACATTCAAATATATTGTTCTGCCTATGTGCAGGTTAGAACCCTAACAGTAGATGCTTTGGCCAACACAATTATGTCCCTCCCTTACCTGTTATGACCTCTCTTGGGCCTTGTGCACTAGTTGGAGCCTTTTTTAGTTGAGGAGCCTCCCTTGGGTTCCCAAACTTACCTAATCCATTAGGGCACACTCTTCAATGCATAAAATAAAATCAATTGTTGATCATCCAAAAATTGATTTATACATGTGAGGGAGTTAGCATAGAAGAGATCAACTGTTAACTGTTTGGAACCAATGTTGGCATGATGGAACAATGTTGGCATGAAATAAGGTCCAATTTATATCTAACTTACTATATACAATATGAAGCATTACTACATGAATTCAATAGTGAACCCAACAATGTTTTGATACAATAACTCATTTGTAAAGAAGAAATGAGTGTGAACTAATTCAATCACATTCAGTGGCATAACTAGAGCTTGTGCATGAGAAAGGACAACTAAAATTTGACTCAAAAAATTGATGTGCGACTAAAATATCTATCATAGAGGAACAAATATATACATCTTGAGTTGAATTCTACAAATGAACATAGTGTATCAGTTTCTAACTATCAATGAAAAATTCCTTTATAGGCCCATGTGATCGATTAAGAATTCATTGGAGTTTTAACTACTATTATATGGTGTTGTTGATTATCAACTCTAGGATGTGGCAATATTGATTTATTTTAGCAGAGGTAACCAAGAAATTTTCTACATTCTCAACTCTTAACATATCCAAACACGATTGTTGAAGGTCATTTGATTTTGACATGAGGCTAGAAAGGGGTTGAATCAACTATGTTGGGTTCTAAATTTGGCTAAGTGTGAGGACTTGAATCATGTAGAAGAGTTAGGAAAATGGAAATGGAAAAATCTCTAGGAAATGTGAAGACTTGAATTGTGTCTCTAGGAAAAGTCTCTTGATGCAAATGCAAATGGAAAAACGAGGGGAAATATGGTGTCAATAATACCACTCTCTTCGATTTTTTAGCTACTCGATTAGTGATTGTTTTAAGCATGTGTTGAACCAAAGGTTAGAAGTTCTCTAGTTCAAACATGGGGTTCAAATATTCCAAATGGTTCATATATGAAAAAATATAGTCATCCCCATTCTCTACAACAATACATGTCACAAGTTCTCTACTAAGTCTTTTTTATTCTCTACTAACTCTCTTTTTAGAGTCAAAGTTATGTCCCAAAGTGCCTTGTCAATATCATTATGTCATCATGCTTCCAAGAGTGTTTTTAGGGACCCTTCCAAGCTATTTTTTGAAGGTCACATTTTCTAATTTTGATTTCCCATAGGTATCTACCATGTATATAATGTCACTAAAGTGCATTTCCAAAGGAAATATATATAATATCTCTAATTCATACAAGGAGTTATTTATCAAAATATCTTTGAGCAATTCATTACCTACTATATCTCAAACAATCCAAAATTATAGTGTGTCTATGTTGAATCTGCTTCAAAGTTGGATGAGAAGAGGAGGAACCTTGATTGTGTAGTCTAGTGGTTCTAGTTTGTGGTAGTACCGATGCAATTGGAGCTGTCTCAAGTACAAGCGTAGTTCCTTTCTCTTTTGGCTATTTATTTGAAGAGGATGGAAGATGGAGGATTAACAAAGGGATCTAATGAATTTGGAATGCACTCAATGGAGACTTAAGAGCATGGCCTTATGGATAGAAAATGTAGATGAGAATACTTTATTTTTTCCATAATTATTCCAACATGAGGAAAAGCATGAATAGCATAAGGAGCATTCAAAATCCAGTAGGGGCTAGAGTGTAGAGCTTCCAAGAAATATCAGAGGTGGGGACAACCCATTTCCAATATGTATTTAAGGGTCTAGAGTTATTCAACATTGCAAACATAGCAACAATTTTCTTGTTTTTTCCAAGGTTTAAGGAAGGAATTCAAAATAAATAGTTAATGGACATTTGTGACAAAGGAGAATTTAGAGGAAAATGTATACTCTTTTCGATGAGAGAAAATACCTAGTCCTAATCATTGGACTATACAGTTTTATATTATATGGGGCTATATGAGCTCATTGAAGAGGATGTTCTAGTCATTCCAAATTAATCTAGGAGCTCTGGAAAAGTCTTAGGTGCATTTGAAATTCTACCTTTCTATGTTTGATCCTTAAGAAATATGATCCATACATTTTTTAATATTTCAATCCAATATCATTATGCAATTTTATTTATAAAAACATATCAAAAGTAACTGGAAGGAGGATAAATCATAATCTATCCAAATCCATTTCTTTTGAATAGTTTGGCTTCTTGAATGGGAGACAAATTCCTTATATTGTTGGGGTTGGCATAAGAAGCTTTCCATTATACCAAGACAAAGAAAATGACAACCTTTGTTATAAAGTTAGATCTAGCAAAGGCATACAGTAGGGTTTCATGGTTATATTTAATATTATTGCTCATACATGTTGGTTTCAATCTTCTAGTGGTTAGTTGGGTCAAAGGTTGTTTAAATTCAATATCATTCTCTATTCTAATTAATGGGTCCACTACTTATTTCTTCAATCCCTCCAGAGATCTTTGATAAGGTTATCCCCTATCCCTTATAATGTTTATATTCGTAGTAGAGGAATTAAAAAGATATTTGATCTCTTATGGACAAACAGGGTTTAAAAGGTACAAGAATGGGAACTTAACTCATCTTCTTTTTTTTGATGATTTTTTATTCTTTGGAATGGCTCTATACAGGATGCCTTAAAGTTCCATGAAATTTTGGATCTACATATGAAAGCAACAATTATGAAGAAAAATTATCAAAACCCATCATTGGGTCTTGCATAAGGTAATGGAGGACTAAAGTAGATTACTCAAAAATATATTGTAGTACCATGGAATTCCATTTTAGAAATGGATTAAATATATGTCATTCAATATAAAGGTGAATGAATATGGTTTCAATGATTGGGTATGGATATACAATAAGATTGAAAGGAGGATAGAAGTTTGGTGCAACAAATGGTTATTGTTTGGAGGTTGTTTGACATTTATAAAGTCTATCATTGAGGAAACCCTAGTATATTGGCACTCCATAGCACATATCCCCATAGGGATATATAAGTACATTAGAAATAAAGTGTTCAATTTATTATGGCAATGGAGAAAAGACTTAGACACAATGTCTTGTATAAACTAGCAAAGACTTTCAAAACCAAAGAAATTAGGTGGTTGGGGATTGAAGATATATAACTTTCCAGTCAAGCACTAACAATTAATAGTTTATGGAGGTTATTTAAGGACAAAGGCCTTTGGAATAATAATATGTATACAAATCATATGAAGCCATTGTATTCTAAGGAGTGGATAAGGAAGGAGTCCAAAAGTCACCAAAACTGCTCCATTGTGTGGAAGTGCTAGTTGAAGCTTTTCATTCCAATATCTTGGATGGCATGGATGATTGTAAATGGTAAGAAGTTCATTGTTGGAGTTGATTCATGGGTTGTTGTGAAGGGTAACTTCAATATCTCCCAAGCTCCTTAGGAGTATTTACTCTGTCTGAACATACAAATTCTTAGTGATGCATTGACTCTTGTTTAGGTCAGTTTGTTGAGAGTGTCTTGGAAGTCAACATAGAACATTGGTTTGGTAGGGGCTATGGAAAAAGAATGGAATGATTATATAAAGGAGAGCATGAATTACTATGGCCAAAAATACCATCAACATGGGCTTAAAATACAAGGTTAGGATATGCCTCATTGTTTGTTGTGGATTTAAGGATGGAGGAGTGGTAGTGAAGGAAAAAATATTTTTCTAGTTGGTTTTTTTGAAAAAAGTTCCCACCTAGAACTTCCTTTAAAGAAAGACAAAACAAGGTTTGAGCATATGCATGTCATGTCATGAACATGAGAAAAATGTTTATCACATGTTTGTAATGGGAAAAAGAAAGAAGGAGAAATTTCATGCAAAGAGTTGCTTCACATCCATACCTGATTTGATGACATTGTTGGCCTCCTCTATTGACGCTAGGGATGGATGGCCTACTCTATAAACACTCCTTTGTCATGCTAGGGCTAGCTGGTCTCCTCTATCAATGCTCCTTTGTCCCCTTGGTTGCAGGTTCTCTTGCTCTGTCTCTGTTGCAGGATACCTCCTCCAATAGCTACCCTAAAGGGTTTGGGCAATGGGTGACCTCCTCCTCAATAGCTAGATGGTGAAGCTATGAATATCGATGGCGCGGGCGCGGGTGTGGGTAGGGGGGCAATATTATGAGATGTTTGTTTTTG